>APFE030900235.1:141972-188166 GCA_000404065.3 Pinus taeda | reverse complement strand
AAGCCGTGTCTACCGCCCTATCGATCGCAATGCACTGAACATAGCATTCGGGAAGATTGATTGCCATACCGTAAAAAGTATTCTACAGTTTTGTGATTGGTTTGGTAATCCCTCTATCTAGATTTCCAGAGTAGTCTATTTCGTTCCTTTTCAAACTCCTTAAAGGAAAAGGTCCATCTGAGCACTTGTCACTTCAGTCTCATTAAAAATCGAAGGTGACTAGAGTCATCTTTTGCTTTTTCTCGACTCTTAAAAATTGAAAAAACAAGTTGTGTCAAAGCGTCTAAAATTCATTTAATTTGGAATCATTTTTCCCTTTTTATTTTGAGTTGATCAAGTAATCCACAATGATGGAAGAAATTCAATCAAAACCCCATCATTCGCGAAGGCTTACGAGTCAACTGTTGTTGGCTCCGGAAACAAAACCATTTCGGACAAAGTGAACTCATTTAACTGGATCGAAGTCCCCTGGTTTAGTTGGAACAAGTTCTCCGACATCCTCAGAGACTCCGATTACTCCATACATTTCTGGTATCCCTGCCTCTAGAGAAGAAATCCCATAGCCACATAAGGACATTACAACTGATCCTAGTGTGACGGTAAACACTTCTATTCCTAAACCGGCTCCGTCTACATCTGATTCGGGAGGTGTTATTCCCTAAACATCTGTCACTGCAGAACCTATACCTTCTCTGGCACCAGAAATATTTTACAGACCTGATGGTCTACCTCTTCCGCCTGGATTGATTGCCATAGAGGAGATTGTGGAAGACCCTCCATCTAGCGCTCCATCGCAATTTGGAGCTGTGATCACCCTATATCCTTCTTCATCGGAAGTTAGTCTCCCGCCATCGGAAGTTCCTAAAGAATAACTAAGGAATCTTTTGGATAGAATAAATATGTCTGAACAACCATCGACATCTAGGACTGTGTCATCCAACACAGCAGTGGCAGAACTTCCTGCTGCTACTCCAACAATGTTCGTCGGCATACCATCTGTCCCAACTAGCTCTCAATCACTGGATGGAGTCCATCCAAGGGCTATTTTGACAGTATGGACTGTTCCCGTTTGTTCATTCAGAATAGTATCTGGAATCTCTTATGTTGAGTCTCAACAAATTGATCCTTTGTGGTGTCAATTTGGGAAATCTGGTCTCCAAAAGCAAGTCATTCATTTGAGCACTAGATTACTGCCGTATGGAGGGTCGTATACCCTTTCATTGTCTTCTTTGGGAGAACAACCATGCGGGAGCTCACAACAAAACTTAGGTTATGCTGGAATTACATCTAGCGGTTGGGTGCCAATCTTGCCTCAACGACCAAGAGTTGTATACTCAATGCAACAAAGTTTACCTATGTCAAATATCCCCACTATGCCAGCTATTGTGGCAGTGTCGCAAGTAAAAGTGTTGCCTATTGTGTGCCAACCTCAGGTTTCTCAGGTCGTAATGCAACAACCTCTTGTCCCTACGACACAACCACAATCACTGACTAGTGGGATGACCCAGCTTCAAACGGGGACCATTACCCCCCATCTTGGTCAAACAGTCAGTACTAGGCAATAGCTCATGGCTTCACAACCATGGCTGGTGCAATGCCAACAACCGCAATTCCAACAGGCTTACCAAGGATCTGAGCAACAAGACTTTGCAAGTAATGGGTAGCCGTACATTCAAAACGGTCAACATCAACCATATCATAATGGTCACGCGCATCAACCTTACCAAAGTTACCAGGATCAAATGCATTATGTTGGTATGTAAAGACCAACTACTCAGGAAATCCCATCTTATCCTGGGTATGCTTCACGAAACCTGAATCAACAGTTGCCTTTCGTGGCAACTTTAGAGTTATTGGATCTAAGTCGACTAACGAATGATCCAATTGCTTACACCCCTTGGTGGGGCAGCAATTCTACATAAACTTCCATCAGATATTCCTAAATTTAATGGAAATTCGGGTGAAGACCCATCGAATCACATGATGACCTTTCATCTGTGGTGTTTATCCAACACTCTCAACGATGATTCAATCAAGCTTCGCCTTTTTTAGTGAACGTTAATTGGTCCAACGGCAAAATGGTATATTGAATTGCCTAGAGCTTCATTTGATAACTTCAGTGCCCTAGCCACAACCTTTGTAACCCATTTTCAATTACCCATAAGGTACGAAATGGGAACATAGCTGCTTACCAATTTCAAGCAAATGACAGCCACTCACATATTCGATCATATTCATAAGTGGCGACGTCGTCGTAGAATGGTAAAAACATATGTTCATGATCAGTTGTTAGCTGAATGGTTTATTAAGTCATTGTTACCTTCTATTACGGAAGATGTGGCAAAGGGAGGAGTCATCACTGAAGAAGAAGTTATTGCTCATGCACAATATCTAGACTTGATCTATACTCAGTAAGGTATGCTCTACGATAAAATTCTTGATGCTCCTAGATCGTAATTTTCCGTTCCTCCCCCTCCTAAATCAAACAAAGACTCTCATGCCAGCGATGGCGTGATAGGTACGACTAGCATGAAAATCATAAAGGCTACGTCAGAAAAGGCCCGTACGGTGTCAAGACAAAATGAAAATGAAGAACTTCTCACCTTGGAAGTAAATGTTGTGTCAACTAACAAAGGCAAAGAAACCAAGCAGCTAGGAGGCAAGAAGAAAAAGAAAGGGAAGAAGAAGAAGCAGGAGGAGTCATCTCTTGAAAAATCTTCTGCAAACCCTTCTGGAGATAAGAAACCAAATCATCCATGCTTTATATGTGATGAGGATCATTAGACCAGAGAGTGTCCATACAAAGATGAGCTTAGAAAATTCTTCAAGAGTTCAAAAACCTCGGCAATATTAACTAATTCATTTCTAAACCCAGGAACAAATCTGGCTGCTAACGACAATGCTTCCCTATCCCAAGTGCTAATGTTTTCCGTTTCGAAGCAGCTGAATGATGCTTTGATAACGACAAGGAATAAAGATTACGGGAATCCACATATGTCGAACAATAAGGATAATGATCAACCTAGTAGTTTGACAACAACTTCGACCGAAGTTGTGTCACCCATCACTCCTGAATTAATGATAAAACTGCCAAAGGGAGTAGTACACAAATCGACGTTTAATCCTCATGCTAGAGTGGCACAACATTATAATATAGTGGAGGATCGAGCCCAATCGCCATCCGCGATGTCGACACTTGAGGTACTGCAAAATTGCCCCTCCCAAAAGCAAGCTTTATTATCAGTGATAGGTGGAATTGACCCAACAAATTCCAATCTTGTGTCCTTTAATCACAAAGGATATGACACTCAGTTACCAGCTCAATTAGCTTTCCTTATTCAAGTGAAAGCCCTCAACAAAACTGTTCATCGAAAAATTATTGATGAGGGGGCATCCACATTTATTATGTCGATGAGTTGCTGGAAAACATTAGGATCTCCACCCTTGTCACAGTCGACGACGACGTTAAAA
Source organism: Pinus taeda (assembly GCA_000404065.3). Lineage (NCBI taxonomy): Eukaryota > Viridiplantae > Streptophyta > Pinopsida > Pinales > Pinaceae > Pinus > Pinus taeda. The sequence goes on along the minus strand of APFE030900235.1, from coordinate 184,695 downwards.
GCATTTGATGGACAAACATACACTACATATGGGATATCGAGTAACTTACAAGTCGAACTAGGTGGCAAAACAATAGAGATTGATGTTGAAGTTATCAACGGAAACCTCGATTACAACATCCCACTGGGAAGGCCCTGGATATATGCCATGGAAGCCATTGTGTCGACCTACTTTAGGAAGATTGCATTTCCTTTCCAAGGAGGAATTACAGTCGTCGACCAACAAACATTTCTCCCCAACAGTTCACAAGTTACGGGAAGAATTCCGATGATCCATGGAAGCCCTCATTCACTTCAAAATATCAGAGTAGGCCTGCTAAAAGACCCTACATTAATGGGGACTTTTTCCCTACCGCCTCCCATCAATTTGGTAGAAGTGGCAAAGGTGGGAACCTGCAATATGATATATTCCATTCAAAAGATGTCAGAAAACGATATTAACATGGATCATTTGCAGGTATTACCTCTAAGCCCAATGGAAATATTATAGAAATCAATGTTTTCAGCATGGGAGGCAAACCCAAATCAATGCTCATCAAGCGTTTGGATAGATAGGTCTAAGGAATATGACATCCCTTCAGATCCTTGGTTGCAAGTACATTTTACAGACGAAGGAATTGTTCAGTTAATGATGATTAATGGGGCACCATGGGAAGATTACCACCATCGTTCCCATCTTCCAACTTGTAAGGAGGATAATTCAACTGACCTTGATCATCCCTCAGTTTTTGACTTTCTGTCAAATACTGTAAATACGGTGGATTCTGAGCGAAACCTATCCAATATTGAAGAGACTATCGCCATAAATATCTCGACCAAAATAGATGTTGTAGAGAATATTCATGTCGGTAAAACTTGTTCTCCTTCAGAACTGGAAATATATTGCGCTCTTTTTTGCGAGTTTAGAGATGTCTTTGCTTGGTCATATGACGAAATGCCAAGCATTGACTCGAGCATAGTTGAACATGAAATTGAGATGTATCTAGATGTCAAACCGGTACGACAACGGCTTTGGCAGGTGCACTGCAAGAAAGCTGCTGCCATCAAGGCAGAAGTTGAAAAACTCCTCCATTCTGGTTTTATTTACATGGTTCCTCTAACCCATTGGGTATCGAATATTGTTCCTGTAATGAAGAAGCAAAGAACAATTAGAGTGTCCATCGATTATAGGGATCTAAACCAAGCTTGTTCGAAAGACAACTACCCTACACCCTTCATTGACCAGATAATTGATGAATGCGCCAGATGTGAAATCTTTTCATTTATGGATGGATTTTCTGGGTATAATCAAATAAATATCTACCCACAAGACCAGTCCAAGACTGCATTTATTTGTCCGTGGGGCACATTCACATATCGCAAGCTACCCTTTGGTTTAAAGAATGCAGGGGAAATATTTCAGAGGGCAATGAATTATGCCTTCAATGACATCAAGAACATCGTTCAACCATATCTCGATGATCTTCTAGCTCATTCATGAAAGTGGAATGATCATCTGCAGCATTTGAGAGTAATATTTCTACGTTGCCGACACTACAAGATACGACTCAATCTGCACAAATGTGTGTTTCGTGTCAATTCTAGTCGTTTACCTGGCTTTGTGGTCTCAAAGGATGGGATTCGTCTCGATCCGTGTAAGGTTCAGGCAATCATTGATTTGTCTCCACCTTCGAATTTTCTTCAGATTCAGAAACTCCAAGGGAAAGCAAATTTTCTAAGGAGGTTCATTCCAAATTATGCCGAACTTGCTAAATGTTATACTCTTCTATTGAAAAAAGAAGTACCCTTGATCTGGGACTAGGTCGCGCAAGCTTCCTTTGATGCTCTAAAGGAATCCCTGATAAAAGCATCATTAATGTACGCTCCTGATTATGAAAAAGACTTTAACATGTATCTGGCTGCAGCAGATACGACCATAGCAGTGGTATTAGTTCAAGAAGACAATGGAACATCCTATATATTATTTAATATAAAACTTAAATGATACGGAAATGAAGTACTCCTACGTTGAAAAGCTAGCCCTCGCAGCTGTTCAAGCGATACAGAGATTTCAACACTACGTCCTCTTCAGAAAAACTACCATTTTATCATATTGCAACCCCATGACTTATATATTGTCACGACAGTTGCTGGGGAGAAAATATTCAAAATGGATAGCGATTTTAAAAGCGTTTGATCTGGAATTCAAAAAATCCAAATCAAAGAAAACCCTGGTTTTCGTAGAGTTACTATGTGATCTCCCATTGTCGTCCAACGATACAACATCCGAAGAAGCGATCGTGGACGAAAATTTGTTTCTGATATCTTCAAGCGATCCGTGGTATGGAGATATAATAATCTATCTCCAAACCCAAACATATAGGTCTAATACCTCACGCTCGGAACAACAATGGATTTGATACCAAGCAAAGTACTACGTAATCGTCGGTGATACACTTTACCGACGTGGTATTGATATAGTTCTACGGAGGTGCCTCACCCATGAGGAGGTCGAAAAAGTCTTGAATGATTGTCATTCACGCATGTGTGGGGGGAATCAATCTGGTTATGCTACAACGAAACAGATTTTACGAGCATGATACTTCTGCCCAACGATGTTCAAAGATTGCATAATCGCAATCAGAAGTTTCCACGCTTGTCAAATCTTCGATAGCAAAACTAGGAGACCACCCGCACCTCTGCAACCAGTAGTCGCTATTGGGCCATTCGCCAAATGGGGCATAGATTTCATGACATGTAACCCCACCTTGGCCAAGGGGCATGGGTATATCATAGTCGCAGTAGACTATTTTACCAAGTAGGCCGAGGCGATGCCTACATTAAACAACAACGGTGAAACGGCTGCCCTTTTCTTTTTCAATCACTTAGTCTCTAGATTCGGCATTCCACAAGCCATAGTCACAGATCATGGATCACATTTTCATAATCACACAATGGCTGATTTGGCTGCCAAATTAGGACTGTCCCACAATAGCTCTACTCCGTATTATCCGCAAGCTAACGAACAAGTTGAGGCAATCAACAAGGTCCTGAAGCACATGCTGCAAACGATGATCGGAGTCCATAAACAGAGTTGGCACCTGATCCTGTACTCGGCCTTATGGGCATACTGGACATCAGTGAGGAATGCAACCGGGTTTACATCTTTTCAATTAGTGTATGGAATAGAAGCAATCTTGCCAGTTCAGTGTGAAATCTCATCCCTCAAGCTCGCGGTCGACCTTCTCCCCGGAACTTCAGAAGAAGAAGCTCGTTTCTTGGAATTAATCCAATTGGATGAAACCCATCATGATGTTGCTTCAGCTAACGAAGCCTACAAGAAGCGAGTCAAAGCATAGTTCGACAAAAATGTCAAACCTCGTGTCTTCTCAGAAGGTGACCTGGTCTTGCTTTACGACCAGGAGTCTAATAAATTAGGAGCAGGTAAGTTCAAGTCTTTATGGATGGGCCCTTATATTGTTAAGTGTGTATTAGCAAAAGGAGCCTACGACTTGCTGGATTATGATGGGATTCCACTGGCACAACCCCACAATAGGTTGTACCTCAACCATTATTATGCTTAATTTAGCATAATAATCCCCATGATTTTGTTACATTTTTGTTTTCACTAAGGTTAATTGTTTTTGTTAAGTAATCCACTTTTTGCATTTGTTGCAGATGTTGAACCTATTGGAATCATTTGTTGGATATGCCGACGGAGCGAGTCATAGTTCGCGGAACCTATGTTTTGCGGCCTGGGCCATCTTCAATCCCAGCGACAAGTTAGTGAGTTTCAAAGGGGTATGTATTGGTCAGTCGACGAACAATATTGCTGAATACAACATGTTGATAGAACTCCTCTCTAATGCGATCTCACATGGCATACGCCAACTTGTCGTTAGGCTAGACTCACAACTCGTCATTCTATAACTCACTGGTATCTACTCTGTACGGAATCCAGCTATCTATCACATGTTCCTGAGGGTCAGAATTTTGGAAAGACAGTTCGATTTCATTCAATATAAACATATTTCTAGAAATTTAAACACATTAATAGACTCATTGGCAAATTATGTGTTAGATAGACATTTGCGACATTTATAAAAAGAAGCATTTCATCAGTAATTGCAACAGGGTCATGTAACTTAACCAAAATGAAGCTCCGAAAATCAAAATATATATACTACTATTTGTCGTTTACACAAAAACTTCTATAACCAAGACAAAATTGGTCAAATGACCCAAAACTCAAAATGCTAGGGGATACCCTAGTCTAATGATGCTAGTGATAGCAAGTCACCGCCTGTGCAATCATGCATAAAAGCCTAGTCCATCAACTCGGCATCCCAGTGGTATGTCGCTGCAGCCTCAGAGGTAGCTCTTCGGTCCTCACGTCTGGAATACCAAGGGTGAGACCCTTAACCTGATCCGGTAATGCTGAAAGAGTCTCGGCCACATCAAGGTCACGGAGGATGGCCCTCCCCACTGCCTCTCCTACTGGAGTGGCAGTTGGTTCTCTTCGGCATATTGTTGGGCGAACTAGTCCAACATATGTATGAGCACATGAGTTTTGATTAGTCTTGATCAAAGAAAGCATAAGAACCTTATAAAAATAATAAACAGAGATATGGTCAGAGAATTTACCCATAGCACCCCATTGCTCACCAACCGGCAGCACCAAATCTGAGTCACCCTAGAAATCCATGTCAGCATATGGAAACTTTGCATAAACCATCTCCTGACGATTGAACCACTCGAAGAAGGTATCAGAGAAAGAAACCTATGGCTGGCTAGCATGTCGGGACATGAAGTCAACCCATCTCTACATCCATGGCTCCGTCAGTGGAGGTAAACCAAGTGAAATGTACTGCGGCTGCATCAGTGGGATCTTTCCCAAGGCAAAAGAGGTCAAAATAGAGCCATAGCCAAAATTCTTGGATCTTCCAATTTTTGCCTTGGTCAGTTGTTCTTTCATCACAGAGAGTACTACGTCACACCATTTGAACACCTTCGATTCAAGGCATTCCAAGGCGTACTGCATATAAGACCTGTTAGCTATGTGAAGAGCCACACTACCAACCAGTCTAGTAAAAGTGAACAGAATGGTCCTCAAGGGCCGTTCAGTGACATCTCGTATGTTGATCTTGTCGTCTGTACTTGGCTGAGATCCCTCTCTGCAATACCGGTGAATATACTCTCTCATGGATTCACCCCCACGGGCAGAACCTGATAATGAGAGAGGGGCACCATGCCTCGATAAACCAGTCAAAAAATAGATGTCCATGACTATCAAGGGGATAGATTTGCCCCTGATCTAGAAAACATGGTTGGTAGGATCCCACGTGTCGAGGAAATATTGCAACAAGTTGATTTGTTGCCTCATGCTAGAGATGCAAAAACTTTAACAGGCCACAGTTCTGCAGTGCAGTTACCATACCCGGATCATGTAAAGCAACCACGTCCTCTTCTTCATGCTCACATTCTCTCCATGCAACAAACATTTTGCTCCGATGAATCTCTGAAAACAAACAAGAGAAGAGTCAAGATCTTGATTTGGCAAAAACAAGCAAAAATTTCCATGAGAACACTGTGCAAAAAGTTTCCTCCTTGTGCCCATCGCACCCTAGCAATGTACTGGGAGCGATGCATACTGACTGGCCAATGACAAGGCCATTATGCATCGCACCTTTCGATATAGGAAGGGTACAATAGGGCCAGGGTGAATTCTTCAAACCCTAGAGGCTCAGCAAAGTAGGAAAAAATGCTCTGAATTAAAAAAGGAAAGAATGTAACTGAAGAGCACAGGTTTAGCTCATACCTGGTCTAGATGGCACCAAGAATCATCCATAGAATCTCCCGAAATTAGCTAGTGAAAATTGAGGGGGAAAAGCACCTCCAGAGCTCCAACAAACCAAGTTCAAATGAAATGGTAAAATGAGAGGTAAAAGTCAGTTTTAAATTACTATTCGCGTAATTCGAGTAAGGTATTAGTGTTTTTAACTCATTTTTCAAGCATATGTTTTCATTTCTAATCGGTTTGATGAAGCGATTGAACAGGTAGTACAACCTTTGAAAGAACAAAGTGCTAACGGTGAATCAAATAATCAATGACCATTATCACGAGTAGTTTTTATGTGAAGTTCAAGCTCGTTAAAAATTAAACCTAAGCAATGAGCAAATGTTTCCCCTAGAGTTTAAGCTCATTAAAAAATGAACCAATCTCCAGTAAATAACAATTACGAATGCATTATCATCAGCTTTTGAGCCTTGGTCATGTTCTCATCATCACCTCCTCTCTGTTTTAGCCAATCATATGCCTCCATTTGATTTTTTACCCTTTTGAAGAACATCTGCAACGAGTGATTCTGTTAGCCATCCTCATGACACTGTCGTGATTGGAAAATTCCAAACCTTACCTGGAATCAGTTGGTACCCGAAATCATCACTCGTTCCTTAAAAAACGAGTCTCCTTTAAGCTCTTTTCAACTGACTCGTAAAATATGAAAAGATTATCGAGCGATTGGCCTCTCCTGCTCATTAAATTCGTTGGAAGTGCTATCCCTCCTCTAGATTTTAATGTTTTTGAACTTGAGGGATTATTACACAAAAAGATCGAGCGCTTGTCTTGTTCGGCTCGTTAAAGCTATCGAAAATTCATCCCTTTCGTATTGTTTTATACCTTTTTGAACATAAGGGATTATATGACGAAAAAGGATTATTGGAGTTTCCTTTCCATCCCTTTTTAGAATCTCTAAAAATGAAAAAGGACCGAGTTATCATTGTCATTAAACTTGTTAAAATCAATAGCGACAAACTTGTCCAAGTGGACGAGAATGAGTTTCACTGTCGCTAGGCTCGTTAAAACATAGTGACAGGTTCGCTCGAAGGGCGGATTATAGAACAAGCATATATTATCCTCCTCAAGCTTGACAAAAATAAATACGTACTAGTCAGCAATGACTCGGGAAAAATTGGGAAGAAAACTTGAAAAAACTTTATTGGTAGCAAGTCGCTCTTGAACGTGACACTTTCACTCCGTCCGAGTCGAGATTGGTTATTCTGTTCACCGGTCATATCACCATTGGTCCATCACACCATCCATATTTGAGGTTAACGCTACCAATCCATGTTAGTGTCACCGGTATTTTCAAGGGAAGTCACTCAGAGAATTCACCTGTGTCTCATCCGCTACATTACATTCACGCTCCATTCTTTCATGACCACCACCCTGAACTCTGTATCACCAAATCATTTTCACTTCCAAAATCATTTGCTCCATTCCGTGTTGTAGATGTGGCATTCATTAAGGCCCTCTTACGATGGTTTGCTTCTTGTTGACATCAGCTCATTATCCAAGAAGTCAACTAGGAACAACCCTTTCAGTGCTTTGAAGCTTGCATGCCTTAATGGCAAGTTTCTCACTTTCGGCGACAGGTTTACATCAATGGCCTTTGACCAAGAGATTTTGTGTGGTGTTCAACGCCAATTCCCTCTTTCACACCACACAAATTGTACTGTAGTACCTTGAGGAACATTGTCATCATTGGTGATTCCTCTCGCACCTGTTAACAGCTTATATCTTTGGCTAGTAATTAGGCGATGTCTTTCCGTGTTCGACTTTAGAACATATTTCACATGGATCGACCTGTACTCCGAGTGAATATTAAATGAGTTTGAAGACCCCAGATCTAGTTTCATCCATCCAGGCTACGATATAGGAATATAGAGGCATCAAATGTAGATCATTACCGAACAGATGATCATCCGAATCAAAGGATGATGACTCCGTCCGAATCATCAGTCTGCTACACAAATAGTTGTCTGTCCTATGTACATGAAAATGAATTTATAAAGCTGAGCATGGGAATGTCTGCCTCAGCTATATCATGAAAATATTATGAAGATAATGTATTGTATTGTATCTTATTACAGATCACCTTCCAGGTCGAAAAAACTTTGCATCCTCATGTTAAAGCATTTCACCCGACATGAAAAGATTAACGACCTCATGCTTTAGGGGGAAACTGTTATAGACATTTTTGGGCACTACAACCCCAATCATAAATGTCCATAAACCAAGGGCTCCTAAGTACCTAAAAGTGTTGCTTCACAACCTAAAAGAACAAGATCAGCTGATTACATCATCTCCCAGAAGTTCTCCACAGAAAACTGCTCAAAACTGGTCAAAACTGGACCATACAGAGTGCCCAGTGTAGAAGGTGCAATGCATCTCATCTGCTCAGTGTGAAAGGTGCAATGCATACTAGAAATCCCTTCTGTAGGGTTCGATGGGCGAGAATGGACAAATGGCAGAGACAGTTTGCGAGTTGGAGGATCATGGAATCTTATACAAACTTCTCATGTGACACTTGCCTCTCTGAATTCACCCAGGGATGAGTCAGAAATCATCAATCTCCAAGTGGAATCATGAAATATCAGAGAGAGGACACTAATAAAAATCCCAGAAGCTGACTCACCCCCCTACAATCATCTATATATGGATCCCTCATCTCAGAGATCCAGAGGCTGGAATCTTGTATCTTGTAAGGAAGTGTTGTTGGTTTCTTGGTTGCTACATCATATGTTGGGTGATCTAAGCTTTATATGAGGTGAAGAAGGGCTTTCATGCTGGAGGATGACGCTGGCTCAAAACAATTGGTTGTAATCCTCTTTGATATTCTTGATATTAATAAAGCTATTCAAGTTTTCCTCCACATTCTTGTATGTTTGATGATATATGCATTTGTGTGGTCAATATATATCTGGTCCTGTATTGTTTATGATTGTAGATCTCTGTTCTTCGATAGTATTATGCTACTTTGATTCTACAGGTGCTCTTTGAAGTTGGGTAGACGAAGGAAGAGTGGAAAGGATCTATCAGAAGGGAGAGGAATCAAATAAGGAATCAAGTGCAAGACTAAGGTTGGTGTCCTTTGTTCCCCTCTTATCTACTTTACATAAAGGAAAGCGAAAGTAGTTTTAGTTTGTTTGTTTCTAAGATAGCTACCAGTCTTAGTGGGACTAGCAGCTCCGAGTGGACACTAGATTTCCCGATAACAATGGTCCTTCATTCCCACCTCACTTGGATTCATCTCATGGTCCCTACTTATCTCCATAATGCTTGGCAGATCATCCTTTTGCTAATTTTTTCTATGATATCTTCCATGCTAGCATCTCTTTCCTTATCAGTGATAATGTTCTTTGTTTCCTGGTTTGTTTCTTTATTTTCATCATCTTCTTCTAGGATCTTAAAGCTATTGTGGCTCGATTGTATTTCCTCATTGGTATTTTTCTGTAGCCGCTTCCTGTCTTTCCCTTTGCCCCCAACCTTGGTGAAACCCTCGAGATTTTTATCTGTCGTGGTTTTCACATTTCTCTCCATATTGTTTGTTGGGTAGTCTCTGTACATATGCCCATGTTGAGGGCATTTGCAGCACCTAGATGGGATGTGCTCATAGTCCACCACTTGCACCCACTCTTCATCATATACTTCTAAAATTATCACATCCGGAAGTGCTCCAGATAAGTCTATTTACACACATATCTGGGTGAAGGAGGTGTATTTTCCTTTTAGACTCATATCTAAGATCTTTAGAAAATGCCCTATTTTGGTTCCTATTGTTTTTATAGATTCCGATAGACAATAATCCAGAGGAAGGGAGTATTCTAATCCATATCGATACCGATGTGAATGTTTCTCTTTCTAGGACAAAGTTCATCATCCATGGCCACATGTAGAGGCCTTCAGCAGTGTAGAAATATGGTCCTCCTTCGATCACTCTATCTTTATGTTCTAAGCTTGTGAACACTACTGTGAAGAAGGCCTTAGATCCCAGATGAAGGCTTATTCCCCCTTTCATTTCCAGTAGCTCCTTATCCATACGTGCAGTGCCCTCTCCATTGGCCATATCCCCATGAATTTGCATATAACCACATATTCCTCCATATGATCCCTATACACTTGTAGTGCTAGGTCACTTAAGATGACCAAGGGAATGATGTTTGACTTGGGTTTGCATACCCCAGTTGTCCTTATAGAAGTAGTTTTTTGACTGCTACCCCCTTTCTTCTTCTCCTTACTAGCTTCCTATTGATCCCCTTCCTATTCATGAAGTCCGTTTCTTCCCAATATTTCCGTGTCACTTGCCTCTGTTGTCTTCTCCATAGGTTTCTTGAAATGCTACTTTCCAGCATCCCTGCTTCTACCCATAACTACTTGACTGTAGGAGGGAGCAGCACTCCCCCGTGGACACCCTGCCATGGTAGCCAATGTCATACCCTAACGCCAACCCTAGATCAAGTTGCAGAGCCTTCGTCATCTCCCTCAGTCTCTCTTCATTTCTGCCATTGGCATCAATTTCAATTTAGAAAGGTTTTTTAAATATAGAAGTTCTAGGACATGTTATTTTATTTTTTATCTATCAACTTAAAGTTCTTATTAACAACTTATGTCCAATAAAATTGTATTTTACTTTCTTTGATTGTGTCCACAATTGGAGCATAGATATCACTAAATTTTTTGATAAATTTTCTGAGACTTGCCAATCCATATAAGATTCTTACCTTAGAAAATCTCCTTAGGGAGGCCAATTCTTTATGGCCTTGATATTCTCTTGTTCCATCTTCAAACCATCCTTTGACACCACAAATCCGAAGTACAATAATTATGTCTTCATGAAGCTACATTTCTTTAAATTAATTAGTAACTTCTCTTGTAGAAATTTCCTCAACACCATTCTAATACACCTCAAATGTTCTTCTTTTGTTTGACTGTAAATAAAATATCATCGAGATTAACAAATTCTCCATTGAATTCTTTTGAGACCTCATTCATAAACCTCATAAACATACTAGGAGAATTGGTAAGCCTGAAAGGCATTACGTACCATTCATATAACCCATTAGTTTTAAATGTTGTTTTCCATTGAACAACTTCTCTAATTCTAATTTGATGATATCCACTTTTTAGGTCTATTTTAGAAAAATATGTAACGCCACTTAAGCAATATATTAGATCATGAATCTGGGGTAACAAAAACCTATATTTGATTGTAATTTTCTGAATTTCTTGAGAATCTATACATATTCTCCATCGTCCATCACTTTTCGGAGCTAATACTCTTAGAACAACACATGGGCTTAAGCTTTCTCAAATGAGACCCTCATCCAATATTTTTTGTACTTGATTCCTAATTTCCTTATTCTCTTTTGGAGTCATCTTATAAGTTTCTTTATTTGGAAGGTTAGTCCCTTGAGTCAAATCCATGTGATAGCTAATCCTCCTATAGGAGAAAATTTATCTATTACATCATCTACCATAATATCAAAAAATTCATTAAACATATTTTTAATTTCTTATGGAAAATCATTGAAATTTGTGCTTGTGATGACTACCTTTCACTTATTAATCAAAGTAAAGTTTACCTACTCATGTTTGATTTCTTGGAGAAACTCCTTGCCACTAAGTGGCAATATTTTTGGATTATTTTTCTCTTGTATACTTTCATTTTTATTGAAAAAAAATGTATATTTTTCATCATCGTTCTCAAAACTATATGTATTATTCTTTCCATCATGTATGGATACTCATCATATTTCTAGGTCCTTCCTAATATCTCATGGCATACATCCAAAGTCATAACATCACAAAGTCTTTGTAGTGTCCTATCGGAAATTCTACTTCACAACTCTCATTGACTACACATTAACTAGTACATGATGTTCCTTCTGCAACCATGAACTTTTTAGGGAGTGGGATGTATGGTTTTCTTCAGTTTTAATTTTTCTACAATATTTGTAGATACAATATTATTAGTACTCCCACTATCTATAATAATTGTGCTATAGTTTCCCCTTTATTTACAAATAGTTCTGAATAACGTTTTTCTTTGGGCGTGTTTTTTGACTTCTTTAGCATATTTTTATAAGGTTATTTTCATCATTAGAGATTCTCCAGTTTTAGGCACATTTTCATGTACAGACAATTTTATACTTTTTATATCATTGTGTGAAATATGTGTGCTTATTTGACTAGAAGCCTTCTCTAGAAATTTATTAAATTTATGAAAAATTATGTTACATTTATAGCATCTAATTGCAAAATTACTTCCTCTACCTCGTTGAGATGGCCTTTTTCCTCTGAAAACTTTTCCTCTAGATGATGGTGTTGGCTAATAGAAATTATTATCTCTTGATGATGTTGGTTGATAAGAATCGTTGCCTCTTGATGATGACGTTGGCTGATAGGAACTACTTCCTCATGGTGATGATGTTGGCTAATAGGAATTTCTACCTCCTTCTCTTTGCATGGGAGATATTCCTCTTGATTGTCCTCTGCTTCTTGCTATTTTATGTCCCATTCCTCTATGACTTTTCTTTCTTGCTAGCTTCTCTGAATCTATATTAAGGGCTATCAGTAGGTTTCTTCAACAGTTCTTGGAGACAAAAGTTTTAACCCATACTTCTTCTTGTAAAGCCTAGTTTGTAGTTGACCTTCCTCATCCAATTGTTTCTCCTCTAGCTCCTCAAACTCTATGTGATATCTTAATTTATCTTAAAAATATCAATTTTATTTATTTATCTTTTAATATAAAAGAAAATTTGGTTCAGATTTACTATAAAAAAAATCAATACAGAAAAAATATAACCAAAAATTAAATATTTAGATTATAAGTTTAAACTAGAAATTATCAACTAGATCACTCGCAAGAGGAGTGTTCATGGACACAATAACACAAAATATAAAAAATGTATCTCAAAAACTCCTCAATATTTGAGTAACACCTAGGGCATGTAGATTGGACTGATAAAGGAAATATAACAAAGACTTATTGTTTGCCATTAATACTAAACTATGATGGTAACCTCTTTCTTATTTGAACTAATTGTTGTTCTCAAAATCATGTAGATGGAATCTGTTTCGAAATGAATTTTAGTACACTTGTTGGAACCTTGTATGAAAAATAAAATTTTACCACTGTAGCTACACCAGTGAAACCAAGGAACCACTATGAGTCACTTACACCACATTTTGATAATAAGCACTAGTTCAAAATGAAATCCAGAAAAATGCAGTTAATATTGATTTACATTTCGTAAATGATATTGCTTATACTAAAATGTTACAATCTATAAATTCTTACCTATAATATGATATACTCAGTACAAAAATGATATAAAAGACCCAATGACCAGATCAATTGATGAGCTTGTGCACAATATTATTTTTTGATTAGCGAAAACATACAACATAGATAATATATTCTTCTTATGGACATAAATGGGTAGTGTTGACCTGAGGTGACGTAAGATTAATGTCATAGTTGTAGACATACCTTGTGATCTAGAAAATGTCTGATGTGAAATTTTAGAAGTGGGGAGAGAAACAGAGAGAGATTTTGAGTTTCAGATGGAAGTGCTACTTGTGTTGGCGCTAGTGTAGTTGTTATTTGTGTAGCTGGTGTTGATGTTGTGTAGTTTGTTCTTACATGCAACCATTGAGAGATGCCTATCCAAGATGGAGGAGTGAGATCATTCAAGAGTTGGTTGAAGGACTATGGTATAGAGTCATAAAGACTTGAGAATAAGGACGTGGGAGGATATGTGCATGCATAGTGAATATGTTTAGGGATCCATCTTTTTGAGACATTCATTGGGTGGTTTACACATTTTGGAGCTTGTTTACTAGTTGTCAAGGTGTTGCCAAAGTTTTATATGTTTACTATTATATCTCCTCAAAGGGGATTGGTTGGAGCCTTCAATGGTATTAGTTACTTGTCTCAAATGTTGTCAGTGTCTCTTTCCTCTTTTATCTTGGATCTTGGATCACATTCACTTCTAGGTTCGTCTCCTTAGGTGGTTATGTTTGTATGGGTACCACAGGGTATCATATCATATGTGTTATGGGAGTGGTATTAACACTGTAGGTGGATTGTGCTAAGTTTCATCCCTATTGTATTTTGGGCCATTATTTTTCCTATTTCATCTCCTTCATATGGGATTTGTTTATCGGTCTTCAGAGTTTTGGGGTTGAATTTTTTTAGTGTATGGTGATGGTGTGCCTATGCAGACATTCTCTATGACCAGGCATTCGATTGACTATTTTCATAGTCGTTGCACCTGGATCATCACCACTTTCAGAGGGATTTTTTCAAAAGTATTTTGAGTTATGAGGTTGGTGGGATTTGTTAAAGACATCCTATATACCCTTAATGTTGAGTACAAAACAATTTAATGTTTCTCCATCACTACAAGATACATCTCAATGATTGGATTGGGAGATCATCGGCATTATCTTGGTGTATTTATTATGATGCGATGGGATATCCACTTATGGAGATGGAGTAGAGTAGATCAATATAGAGGTGTTTTTCTTTGTTCACATGTATTCTAAGGTATCTTCATGCATGTAGGACACATGGTGGGTGGTGGAATAATTGTACAAGTGATGTGCGGATTTACTCCAAGTTCGATCTCTAGGATTGTGATTAGATTTCATCTCTTACTTTCCTCTCAACGTTTGGTTTTCTCATTTTTAGATGAAGGAAATATAAGGAAATGATGAGGTTATTTGCTCTACTATTCTGAGTTCGCCATATCTCATATGGGGAGACTTTTTGGTGGCCAACATATGGTTTCCTAGATGCATTATGTTTTTTTGATAGATCTCGATAGTCGTTTTAGGGTTCTAGTGGCTTTATTCTGGTTGATGGAGTTAGAAGGGACATTTTGACGTTGTTAGACCCGCTAATATGTCAAGGGATCTCCCCTGCTAAGAATTCCCAACTAGACCTCAGATCATTTGGTGTAGGATTCCCAACAGTGGGTCGTATCGTATCGCCTTGACTGCAGTTGCACGCAGAGGTAAGTAAGATGTCCTTGTTGATAGAAAGGGTGTTACATGCAAAACAAGCCAATTAAGGTGCATGAACAGTTCTCACACACGAAAGGTGGAATGAGTGCACTCCTTGGAAACCTGTGTAAACATGTATCTTGGAAGGGAATAAATGAGTAAAGATGCATCACAAGCTCGAGGGAAGGTAAACCAACAAGCTAAATTGATGGTTAAACCAACAGTACGTTTCAATAAGATTCATACATACATATATAGAAAGAGTCTATACATACATGTGTAAGCAACATATACATATATCATTAGAGTAAACAAGTAAACTAAAATACAATAACAACATATTCATGAAACTTGTTGGCTCGATTATATTAAGAAGTGAAAATTCCAATCATACAGTACAACCATGACCAACCTCTAGTCTCTATAATGGAACGTTACAGTCACTGTCACCTACTCCTCCAAAGAGATGTACTAGCTATGCACTATGGAGAAGCCAAGGCTCATTACAATAGGCTCCAAGATTTCTCTAAGATACTCCTATCAAAAGCTTGGCTGACCAGAATCCTATACAATGAGTTATGAGGTACTATAAAAGGAAAAGGGTGGGGTGACCCTTGACATTCCCCTTTGTGAATGTTCATCTACCCTCATGATTCTTCAACTATTCTATAACTATTACATTCAACTATTGACACTTGAACTTCCACTTTACAAGATGTTACATATAATCTACAGATGTACCCATGTGAGACAACATAGGCTTGAGCAAGCCATGTAAGACATCACTATGACTCAAACAATTATGGGAAGACCAACTCTTCAACATCCTCACAGTGGTTGAGAGTGGCGAACTGATGCCAAGCTTGTTAGTCCATGATGGTGTCCACATACTCTGTGGTGACATCTTTCTGGAAATGAACTCTTGCCTCTATTGCATCCAGGTACATCGATTTAGCTCCTCTTTCCAACTTGTTTGGTAACATGTGCATCATTAACTTGAGTGCGGCCGGACTAGTGACATACTGATGCATTGCGTCTGCACAAGTGGCTATGTGCATCAACTTGTCAAAGTATGTGTCCAAATCCAGTTAGACATGACTCTTTTTCTTTGCCTCGGTGAGTGCCCCAATAGATGGGATCGCATCCGCGTGCACAACAACATCCACGCTTATGAATAGTCACACATGGGAAGCCCGCAAACTAGTGATGAGTTGCAGGAGTTCCTCATATTTCTAGATCTAACTCTGGATGCACGCTTTCAACTCAACTGCCATGGCCTTCATCATCTTGCGAAAGTGTAATGGGGCTCCCTTGTATCTCATTGTCAATTTTTGCATGTGGTCGAGAGCAGTATGAAAGTTTGACAAGATATGTTCTCTCCTAGCACAATGTTGCTGCCAACTATTGAGATGGACAACTTCCTTATGCATGGTACCTGTTAGGTTCCTATACCAATAGGAGTCATAATTTTTTAATGTCTGAGATTGAACCTGTAATATGTACATACCTTTGCTTTCTGCAAATGTTTTCCATATTCAAAAAATTAAAAAAATGTAAAAGGGTAATGTCCTAAAAGAATAATCAAATGACAAAAAGGTCAAAAAGGTAAAAAATATGAAAAATATGAACCCGAAGAAAATAAAAAAACCATGAAAGTGAGCAAGCCAAAGTGCCACTACTATTTACTTTTAGAAATAATAAATGATTGTGTGCAGCTTATAATCTTTGCCACAGTCCATGATAGTCAAAGTGTTTAAACTTGATTATTTCATGTTTTAAATTTCATGTCTATAGATAGAGAATAAGATCTGACCAAGCTGTTTAATCTTGGTAGATAATTAGATAGGTAGAGTAAATAAGAGGAGCTCAACTATTTAATCTGGGCCCTTGGATGTAATAAGGTTAGATTTAGATAGTTTACTATTGTAAAGAGAAAGAAAAATGTTTGATAAGGGTTTGCTAGCTTAAATGCACCCTAATAAAGAGAAGTAAAAATGGTAGGATGAGTAGATGGGTAAGTTGTAGAAAGGTTGCAGAATTTTGATGATTGATTAGAAAAAAACATGTATATCATATTTTTCCTCATAAAAGTTCCAAATGTGAGTGGGCACTCAAGCATGCAAATGGATATTAAATTCAATTAATTAATTTTTCTCATTAATTTCACCTTTTTACTTAATTAATTTCCCACAATAAGGATCAAAGTACTTTAAAATCCCTAAGTCAAAGAGGCTCAGAGCATTTCTCTGACTTTTGGAGGGACCGGACCCAAGGCTCAATGACTTATAGGCAATAAGTACTAGATCCCCTCATGAGCATTCATTCCCCCCTTCTATTCATTCATTTTCCCCAAATAATATTCTTTTCTAAGGTTAAATCACTTTTACCTAGGAAAAGTATTTGTTGCCCCACATCACTCATTTTCATATCAAAAACCCATAAAAACACTATATCCTAAGTCTTTATGTGATTATCGGTAAGAAATAAAACATGAGAGGTCATATATTTGGGATATTGTGCCCCTTTTCCGCTTATTTGACTAAATTACTAAGTTATTTATTAAATCCCTAATAAAAACTTTTTTCTCGTATATACATTAAGTCCCACAATATTAATTAATCCCACCCTAGTTTAATTATAAACTAAGGTTTTCTACCCCGGACCCACTAACTAATTGATCCTTGATTAAGTTAGTTAAAAAACCCAATTCAATCGTACCCCATACCTTAACCCCCACCTTAATCTCGCATTAAACCAAAATCGATGTGCTTTAATACCCGACGAGTCCCCCCATTACCTTCCGTGCAACTCCATCGCCCGATCACCACAAAATCTCTCCCCTCCCCCTCTGACAACCCATGTTGATTTTGGAAGGGCCCAAAATATGAATGTTACCTTCCTAAAAAGGGTTGTTTTCTTCTGGGCCCCCGAGGCGACATGGCACTCAATGAATGGAATAGGGTGGCCTTCCCCCAATACCGCTAAGCACCCAAAATATGTGCAAAGAAAACCACTTACCACCAGCCCGCTACACACCAAAACAACTACTATTCACCCCGCTATGTGACAAACGACCATTATTTACCCATACCCGCTAAATTGACTTTCACGCATAAAGCCAAAAATGCCCCAAATTATTGTTTTTATCGTTTTTTAACTGTAAACTTCCATGCACACACTTGTGAATGTCAAAGTTGCCAACCCACGTACAATTGCACCCAGAAGATGCCACAAAGCTCCCAGATTGCCTTCCGGCCTGCTTGAAGCCCTTTCAACCTTTCACAGTTGCCATTCACCTGGTTCAGACCCATTTTTCTTCAACTTCTAGGTATTTAAACCATAATTCACTAACAACCCTGTCAATTTTAGAGCCAATTGTTGAGTGTTCTTAATTGGAATTAAAGAGAAACTCTAGTAACTGAAACCCACCTAGAATTGAACCACCCTTTCCCTAAAATATTGACAATTTACCTCCCCCATTCTCAAATCCACAAGAACTAAGAATGGCAGCCTCAATTGCCATGGATGCTAGACCAATTTCCACTCCTCACCTGGACGTGAACCACCTTCTCCTTGGTGATAAAGATTTCCAAATCAAGGACACCTCTATCCTTGAATCCCCTCTCAAACTATATTACCGATATAAAGATCAATACCTGAACCACGCTGATAAAATTGGTCTCTAGGAGTCCAATTTACCTAAGTACTGATTCCCTGAAGTTCATATTTTCCCAGAAATTGTCCACTACTACCATGCAAACTATATCCCTAGCCAAAGAGCAGTGATGTCCCCAAACCAGATTATACTTTTCACCATCACTATTGAATCAATTAACGAAATGTTGCAACTTCAACCAGGGCAAAATCTAACCCCTATTTCAATTGGAGGCCTATTAGACCGATTCCCCAAGCTTACCATTGCAGAACTTGTTGAGATGTTCCAAACCTTCATCAATGATGAAAAGCATATCCCAAAAGATCCTCGTTGATATGTGGCTACCATATTTCCCCTTTTAGTCAGGACATTGTAGCAATGATTTCCAGTGTCTTAGGTTACACCATTTGTGAGTATCTAGGTGAAATCATCTTAGCCTTCATGTCCATTTTCACTCCATGACGTCCTCCTTCTATCATGTATGATTATGCCAAGTTCATAGCTGATAGGATGCATTACCAATTTTGTATGATGAGTAATGAGAGGGTATTCAAGTATTCCTCAATTTTGTACCGCCTTTTTCTATATTAGCAAGCTAATAAGTTCCCCTTTACTCTCCAAAATCTTGATACTAAAGGTCACCCTAGGTCAGTGATTTTCTGGACTCCTTTGATCCATAAGTATGACTCACCATATCCATACACAGACTTCATAGATATTTTTGTACATCCTATGGTAACAATGCTGATAGGTAGCCCTCCTCCAAGAATCAATTGAGATATCAGGAGGATACTGCATCTTTCAAAACAATACAAAGTGGGAGATTGGTACTTGTACCAAAATCGCACTGAAATTAGGTTTTATGGTTTTGAGTTGGCCCCATATAAACTACCCAGATATCTCCCAATGAGATTATTTGCTTTGGAGTACTACGGGAAAATAATCAATTCAGATGAGGTGCATTTTGTCAAAGACAAAAAGAAGGCCCAACTCAGAATCAAAGATCAACTAGGCCCCTTTGTGTGTGATAGCTCAAATGTTGGAAAGGTAGAAGAGTGTTGAAGTGTCCTCATTCAGGATGCCAGATGACAGAGACCAAGACATCAGAGAAAGACACAAGGACGTAAAGGCCAAAAATGAGAGGCTAAAAGCCCAAACTTATGCACAGTACTTAAATATGGCCCCTACCAATCAAACAAGGCTTATGTCAGCTTGTGATGTAAAAGAGGGGAAGATGCAAATGAAATTCATGAATCCCACTACTCAACAACCAAGAACATCAACAGGCCTAAAAAAGATAGAATTTGAAGTACGAGCAAAGGACATACATCCTATTGACCAGATTGAGTTGCACAAATAGATAGGGGAGATGCTTTACTCCACCTTTACAGGGAAAGCCATCGTTTACCACCAATTGCTAAACTCCTTGAATAACATATCAACTCAGTTCTAATTACAAAAGGCCTCTTCGCAGGCCAAAGACACCAGAATCAAGTCCTTAGACGACTTAATCAGTAAGTTTTGACGTGATCCCAAAAATGTAAAGGCGACTAAAAAATTAATAAAGAAAAAGAATGATGACATAGTTGGTTTGAAGAATCAACTCAACATTCCAAAATTACATCACCCACAAATAGTAGAAGTCCTGGAGACACAAAAGGGACAAGAAGAGCTCATGGACCTGGTCCTGAAGCCAAATTACCAACTGAAAGAAACAAAGGAGTTAGACACATTAATTCAGTCCAAACAAAGTGACATGGCCACCACTTCTAGGACTACCATTCCCACTATTTCTACTACAGTTCCTTCAACATTGGCAACATCATTGGCACCTAAAGCTCCACCTATGACAACACTTCCAATCACCATTGAATCTACAATAGTAGGCACATCTACAGAGAAAACAACGAGCTAGTAAAAGCCATGGAGGAGATGTCAATCCAGGCAACAGAGCTCAAAAGGATAAAGGAGAAAGTGGCAAGGTTAGAAACTGACTGTAAGCTTGCCCAAATTCAACAAAGAGAAGAAACACAAAAATCCCTAAGGATGGGTGAGAAAATTAAGGCCCTAGAGAAAGATTTGACATTGCAGAAGCCACTAGGACCAACTAAAGAAATGCTCTAGGCCAATATCATTGACTTTGTCAATGATATCTAGCCATCAATTCAAGTTATATTTGAGCAAAATAAACTAGTAAAGGTAGCCATTGGAGCTATCCAAAAAGTAAAGGAAGATTTGGGTGATATGCCTGAGGATTCCAATCGACTCATCCACTTCCTGAATAGTAAGAACAGACATGAGCTCAATGAGCTTGGTATAGAGGATAGGACTGAAGCCATCGTGGAAGTCAAAAAGGTTCTTTCCAAAAGAAACCTCATGGTCAACTTAGAAGAAAAATGCCATAACATGCAGGTGGCCATTGATATGTTCAGGCTAAATTTCAAATTTTGAGGGACAAAGGCCTTCCCAATACTATGGTCATCCATGATAAACTCATGACCCAATTGGACTACACTAATAGACATAGGAAATTGGCTAAGGAACAAGCCAGTACTTCAGGTATCAAACCCCTGCCTACCGAGAAAGTACTATATGACAATTTTGGAAACTTGTTCATTTTAGAGCATGAGGTGAAACATGTGTTTGTCACCAAGCCCAATTTTGCTAAGTACACAGAAGCATATGAGATTTACAGAAGAATTTTGAAAGTAAAATTAGTTGAGGATGAATGGTGGGAAAAAATGATAGATTTACTATAAGTTACTACAGTAAATCTGAAGGTAGCTAGATAAAATAGGTAAAAGATAGATCAGTAGGGTTAAAGAGTAGCAGGTTAAAGAGTATCAGTGAAAGATCAAAGTGAAGATGATTCCAACGTACAAATATCAGCCAACTTCAAGGGCTCAAACTCAATTGTAACAACCAGCACTACCACAATAAAAGGGACAACATGATGCATTTTTCCATCTGTCCCTACCTTCATGCTTGAAGATATGTTGATTCCCTAGATTAAATCTCAGATTGCTATGAGATATTTTGTAAATATTTTTTGTATAAATAATTCATAATTCGCAGTATTTAGGGTGGATTCAAAGACATTTTTGTAGACTTTTCTCTCAAATCAAAGTCCTATTGTATCAAAAAACTGGATTGGCTTGCTAGATCACGGAATAAAGCTCAGATATTTTTTAGGATTTTTATGTAAAGCGAAATCAAATAAGTATTATCTCATGCATATTATTGTTTTTCCTTATGTTTTTTAATAATCATATGTGTTTCTATGAAATCTAAATGTTAAACTAGGAATGATATTTCAAAATTTGCTTAAATGTACTCTGTCTTGACTATTTACATTCTTAATGTTTTCTACTAAACTATCTTAGCTAGGGAATTATTAGTTGCTCCTTAGCTTCCGTACTTTTCCTTTTGGTCTATGTAGCAAAGGATTCCTAATTTCCCTTTGTTGATGATCACCCTCTATTCCTCATTTTGATCCTATTCCAAGGATTCTTAAGTGCCATTCATCCTTATTAGGATCATTCCATCCATCAGCCCTTGAATATTTTCCTTTTTCTTTGCTAGCCTGCCCTATGAACACTTCCTTTAATGATCTGATCGAGTTATGTTATCCTTTTATTGACTCCATAGCCCAATGGCTTGAAGAAACTGGCTCTATCCATCTATTCCTAGAAGTCCACCACTCAACCAAAGTCAAAACCTTATGAACACTAAGAACTAGCCTAAAATCCCACCCAAACAAAGTTAAATTATAAAGAGAGAGCCCTCTCTGGACTTAGGTTGGCTAGAACCTGAGTCTGAAGATCAGTTTGTGGTTACCTCAGATTATTCCTTCTTTTGATAACTTCTAGGGAAAACTTTTGAGTGATAACAGTACCAAATCTGGAATAAAATGTCCACGTGATTGTCTAAATGGATGATACTTCATCCAGTATCACCTTCTTCACCTCTTCTCTGGAAGATGATATAACCAATTGTCCTCCCTACTTGGTCGTCTGTAATTCTCTGCTATCAAGAAGAGAACACTCGAGGTAGTGGCTTCAGCATATGGTCTAGTAGCATCAGCCAATGTTGTTGGATGTTTGTGCACATTGTATATGGTCAGTCATCCCTTAAACTGTGCAGGATATGTGTGGACATCCAAAGTAGACACTCTAGACAATTGCACGACTCTATGATGCGACTTGTCGATGATATGTTGTGCTTATCTTCTTTCGCATTGTCTCTAAGGATCTCAGTATCTCCTTGGTCATTCAGGACTTGCTCTGCTTTTGATTCCAGTGAAGCTAGTGGGTCAGCGTCTTGGTGGTAAGGCATGAGGTTAATCTCCTGCTCTAACTATGGCCACGCCATCTCAGTATCCCTGTTCTCAAGTACTTGTTCAATCTCTTGAGCGAAGTCCTTCTCCTACGACTGCTCACCCTCTCTGTGTTGTGCCAGCTTATCAGATGAGTCTACTACCTGTATAGGCACAATTTCATCAATATTCACATGTTGTTCCCCTATTGCGTCTGTACCTACTATGCTTCCTTCTCCTATATGCACAACTCCTGTTCTTTCGAGAGTTTCTCCTTCAACTCTTGCAACTCCTTCATTATTTCCTGCATCCTCTCTTTATCCTCTACCTTTTCACAGTCCTCTCATCACGTTGTCGCCTCTTTGCCTCTATCTCCAAAGCGAATTTCTCGACAAGTGGATATGCTCTGAACTTGCAGCTTTTTTTTGCCTCTACGTTGTCAACAATATTTCTCTTGTCTTTGTCACGTGCAGGTATGTTACCATCTACTATTGTTTCTAATGATTCTCTCGTATTTGCTGCTTCATGTTGCTTCACTAACCATTCCACTGCAATACCGATCAATTCATTGGGCCTAGAAAAGTTGTGATAATATCTCCATGGGTCTTCCTCAGCCAAATGACATGCCCCACGGATCCAAGGAAATTGCACTCTCGCACAGTGATCCTTCACAAAGTAATACAATTCGTACGGATTGAAGCTTCTAGTGCTGAATGCAAATCTTTTGAAATCTTCTATCTTGGCATCGACATGCTTGAGATTCTATATCTTGTACAAGCTAATCCATAATGGAAGAGTGGGCCAGGGTGCCTTCTTCTTCCGATGTAGTCAAGCTGACAATCCTGCTGAGATGTGGTAGGACACTTCTTGCATGATGAGCTTGTCCATGGAAAAATTCAGCAAAACTTGTGGAGGATCCTTTGCGCTATACATCCAGATGAAGGTGCCAAAAGGTGAGGCATACTAATATGTTATGTCGATCAGTGCCTCCATTACTGTCTTCGACATGCAAGGTGGGTCCTTCTCAAATATCATCTTGTACACCAAGGTGAAAAAATGGTCTAACAATTGTGTGATGACTCTTCAGAAGCTACATTTGGATAACAGTTTGCAATAAGTGTTTACAAAGGTTTCTGCTGATGTCCATGCCCACTTCAAGCCTGAGAACTTCTAATGGGAACAAATTACATTAAAGATATATGCAGACATGTAGATTTATTCTTGTTGACCTTTGGCTGGCTTTCGAGCTCCTGCTACCTGCTCCTTCAACCTGTGAGTCAACATGTCGAACCAGTTGCATGCTTTTCTATCACTGGCCAATTCGTCCAACCGATCACCCAATTCTACGGGAAGGTCTGCGTGCTCTCTTGGATGTACAAGTGGTAGGAAAAGATGACCAAGTACTGATATGCCTTCCACAGTATTTTTGTCTTGTAAATCTAGTTGGGTGTCATCCTGAACTTGGTTCGGTCCTTCACCCAGTTCTTCAAGATATCCCTGGAGTTTTTATTGATGTTGGGTATGTTGAAGGGTGTCTCCATCATGATCACTGGATTCATCAATTGGTACATCTATTTATAGTCTTGTGCCCTAAAGGTAGAAATCTATGTCATGTTAACGCTACTTAACACCATCATCTTAGGATTAGTGTGCGAGATGATCCAATGTATCATGTAAGTGCATGGAAACACATGATACCTGCATACAATGTAGTACAAGCTAGACTTGTGAATGTTCAAATAGACTTTGCAATCTTCAAGGTCTTCCTCAAATGGGTTTGACAATGCATCATTAATCTCCTTCCATTTCAGCTTGATGTCTTTGTCTACGATTAGCTTGGTGTCTTTGTAAATCGGAAAACTCATAGACACTCAGTCAATTGCTTCTCCAATTGTGCTTCCATCGGCTTCATTTGACCCTACTCTCTTGGAGGCCATTTATCATGAACTGCTGAGAGACAGACGAACACCTACTATACCTGGAGACATGGCAACATACATGGAAAGAAATCTATCATTTAAAACCAAAGCAAACTTGATGACTGACATGCAACATACCTAAGAGACTGTTGGCAAGGATTGCACAATTTTCATTAGGAGGCGAGGAGACTGATTGCTGGAACTATGCAAAAGGCAATCTGGACTGTCGAGAGGTTGGTTTACTACTAGAATTACACAATGCGCAATCCTAACTGACCTACTGGGTGTTGAGATTGCGTAGTGTTCAATTTCAGTGGGCAAGTCATGGAGGCCCAAGGACTGCATTGCACAATTTTCAGGGCCAACAGACACTTTCCCTCATAATTTCACAAAGAAATTCTGGAGGACATTGTCTAGCCAGATTTGCACATTTTTTGGCAAGAAGGAACAGCCTTCCCTCTTAGAAATGTGCAATGTTGTCCGGGCAACGCAGAGTCTAAGAGAAGGTTGACCAGACCTACCGACTAGTGACTAAAAACATATGAAGATCTGAATGCATGGTGAAACTAAGTGTAGGCAAGAGTGAATGATCATGCATGCAAACAACGAATGCAAGATATAGAAAATAGGAAAACATGCATGTGTGTGAAACAAGTCCCAGAATCGGTGACCGTCTATGCAAAACAGTGTCATGCATGTGACAATAGTGCGATGCAAATGAAAAATGAAACAGTACTTGCAGGAGCTAACATGCATAAAAACGACAGCAAGCATTCATAGAAATCAAGCAAACAACACTCACACAAGCCAAAAGACAAAAAGCGACAGAATTGCTGCAAAAGACAAGTAAAGTGGACTTACCCAAAAATAGCTGAGTTGGATGAGCCGAGGACTCCTAGATGTGTTATGGGATGTCAGAGCTCCAAGATCAATGTGAATAATGAGCTCTGAAGCAACGAATAAATAATTTTGAATCTCATGAAGCACATGCAACAGATATAGGAAAAAGCGACACTTAGGGGGAAGCTTCTAAAACGATCTTTGCATGTAACCTCCAACTGCAAAAAATAGATCCCTAAAATCTAGGGATGCTTTTTGCATGTTTCTTTTTTCTATTTTGGGAAAAATAAGCCCATGCATGCAAACCAAGTCTGCTGGGTCCCGGAGGGAACTGGTCAACCTGAAGGCACATGAAACAACCTGCTTGACTGATAGAGGGATTTGTGTAATTTCTAGGAGGAGTTGGAGTGGCTGTCCTGGAGAGATTGCACAAATTATGGGGTCTGCAGCTAACTGTTACCCAGAATTACGCAATTTTTGGGCTGAGCTGCAGTGCAGGGTTATATTGCACAATTTTCTCAAGGAAGCATGTCTAACTGCATTATGCAATTTCTGAGCCCAATAGGATACCCAAGAGATTTATGCAATTTCCAGAGGGAAGGATGGTTCCCATCTAGAATTGCATAATTTTATGAGGGAGCTACTGAGTCAGCAACTAGCTTAGGTCTGGAATGGCGACTTGTGAGGGGAGTGAAGCAAACTAACATGCATAGGCTGGCAAACCACTGGAAAAACAATGAAGCCTATGTACTTGATAATGCAAGACATCCTGCTACGATGGTTGGTGGGGAGGCTCCGAAATGAAGACAAGAAAAAATTTTGGTGGGTGGTTGTAGCAGCTATAACACTTGGCGACACACCAGTAGAGCTCCATCTCTCTAAACAAACCTTGTTTATGAAAAGAAATTCTAACACCTCCGAAAGTATTGTTCAGTTCTCTGAAATCCTGGTTTCCGTACTTGCTTAATTGTAAGTTGTAGCATTTGCCAAGTTCTTGGTTAGCCAGCACACATTCCAAGCCAAGCCAACACAGTTGTTTTGATTGGGGATGAGGGGTATATTGGTGTACAGGTGATATGATTGTCAGAGTTTTAGTTTCATCTCTCATGTTGCTCCGATGTTGGTAGGCCTAGATAGTACCCCAGTGGAGTCACGCAGGAACACAAGCATTGCTCTGCTACCAGCGAGCCTGGTCAGTACCTCGGCAAAGTTACTTGCATCACCTCTCTAAGGAGGAATCCTTTCTCTTCTTTTGCCTTATTTATTTTTCATTTTTTGAAATATTTTACATTTTCATTTTTTTTTATTTTCGTAACTGTGCATAGCACTTATTCATTTTAGAGGGGGAAAAGGGATCCTGACTTATTGAGAGCATAAGAGTTTGTTCCTTTAGAGAATTAGTTTATATATACCTCTGATGTGCTTGTTAAGTTTTTCCTCCTTACCTTACTCTACTTGACTAATCTCACAAGGATTAACCCAAAAACAACATACTAGAGTAAGTGATACTAGTTAGCGTGCAAGCGTTGTGTTTTCACCAAGGATCACTTTGAACAATACATATTTTCCATTGATGTATCATGGATTGAAGAGAACAAGTTCTTCATGTAGAGGCAAGACGACAGATAACCAAGTATTGATAACTAGACAAGTCCTATTGTACTTTACCCAGCTTGTTTCAAGAGTCACACACGGTTTCATGCAAACTAACCTATGGATGTAAAAAAGCAAACAAACAACAAAAAAAAGAAAAATAAGAAGTAAACGCATAAGAAAAGTGAGGAAGAAAACAAGCAAACATGCATGCAAGAAAACAAACCAAAAGCAAACACTACTCCTACTCCTAAGCTAACGGTGCATGGGTCTGCTCACGTGAAGTGATACTTCCAATGCAGCCACTGATGCATTGGTCAACCCATTTTGGTGAAGGTATGGTTGGCGAGTAGCACAACTATGTGAACAAGCAAACATGAAAGATATAACAATGAAGATAGACACACTCTGAGTTTAGATGTGTCCACAAAACCTAACTGATTTCAAGTGTATGACATACAATCTGTGGGCTTACCATGATGTTGTGTGACACTACATGCAGCTGTTAAGCATACACATACTCTTGACTATGACATGCAAGCAAATGAAATAAATAAAGACAACTTGCGTCACGCCTGTGTGCTTTCTATGTAAGATTCCTCCAATGCATTAGTGATGGGATGATGTAGTTCGAGTGGAGGAAGCATAATCTATTTATGAGATTGATCTTCAATGCATATAGATGAGTGATGAGGAGCCTTGGGTGTTTCAACAATTTCCTGATTGGAAGTGAAGCCAACCTCAAGACAGTGAGGACCTGACATAACCATCAGCTCGGGCTGAAATGCCTTGACAATCTGTGGGGTTTTGACTTCGTCGACAAATAGATCATCATAAAAAGGTGGCTTTGAAAAATCAGCTACGATAGAATGATCATCGCGATTGACTACGAGGGTAA
This sequence comes from Pinus taeda, assembly GCA_000404065.3. NCBI lineage: Eukaryota > Viridiplantae > Streptophyta > Pinopsida > Pinales > Pinaceae > Pinus > Pinus taeda. The sequence goes on along the minus strand of APFE030900235.1, from coordinate 156,646 downwards.
ATAGATCATGATAGCTACGATTTGCAAAACCAATGATTTCATTAGCATCCTCGTGATCTGATGAATCAAACAGAAGGGTAGATGAGAAGCGGAAAACTTTTCCCTCTACGTTTCCGAAAAAAGGTAGAAGAAAAATCAAGTGGATTTTCAATGAATAATTTATCCTCTCCGTTGTCAGATAATGAACTGACATCTAGTGTGTTCTGCGAATGATCAACAATGGGTGCATCCGTAGATGGGGATACACATGCAAAATCTAGGATGGCAGAATCACCAAACATGTCATTGAAAATGGAGGAGGCTCAGAGAGAAGGGATTCATCCTTCACCAAGGGTTGATGCTCAGGCTCCCAGTCATAACTCTTCATGAATGATAGCATATGTTGGTTGTGCAACACCAACTTCATTGATAGCTTGATCCTCGTTCACAACAAGTGTAGAGTCTAGAATGGAAGAACACATGACAGTGCAATCCTGAGGATCAACAGAACACGAATATGGAGGTTGAGGTAATACATGCATGTGACAACCCATGGGCTTCACAACCAATTCTATGTGAAAATTCAGAGAAGTGATGTTCGGAGGATGTGACAGTTGAATGCACGTGTCTGCATGTTCTCCCACATCACTCTACAGTGGTGGTGTTGTTTGATGGCGGGACGGTGGATTGTCACTTGTGACAGTGACCGTGCTCATCTATGATTGTGCAAATCCATCACTGAAGTATGCTGAGTGGGGCTCGGGCTTAAAATTCTTCATAGGATTGACAAATTTAGTAAGATAGTATTCAAACCTGTCCATGAGATACTGGAATTTCATCCGAATTTTCGGAGCTTGAAACTGCAATAAACGGAAGCGATCCAAAAAATCCATAGGAAATTCTTGCAGGGTCTTTTGATGTTGTAACAATTTTTGTTCAAGAGGTTTTGGACCAAAATGATCAAAAGTAGATTCAATGAGATCAAAAAACTACTCAAGTGAGTGCACACTACCTAGTGGCAGACTCCAACACCATTGTTGTGGGGATTCGCAAATTGTGTATGCAAGTAGTAGACTGATCTCTTCATTAGACCATTCATCTGCATTATAAAGCATTGCAAAGAAGTCTTGTAAGTACACAGGCGAGGCCACTTCTCCTTCACCATCATATGTGAATTCAGACAAGAGATGAGAAAACGCCCTCGTGGTGTTGAGAGGTTCGACATGCAAAAAATATCGCAAAGGGATGAGTGTGACATCATCCATGATAGATGTGTGAAGATTCAAAATAGTATGATAGGACACATCTTGTCATTTGGCCTTCCTTCTAGTGCCAGAAATGTTGATGGTGTTGGACCTGCCAACATGTCAGCAGATCTCCCTGGTAAGAAGTCCCAACTAGACCTCAAACTATTTGCTGTAGGAGTCCGAGCAGTGGGTCGTATAGTATCGCCTTGACCATGGTTGTGTGCAAAGGTAAGTAAGATGTCCTTGTTGGTAGCAGGGGTGTGACATGCGCAACAATCCAAGGAAGGTGCACGAATGGTTCTAACACACAGAATGTGGAATGAGTGCACTGCTTGGAAACCTATGTAAACACGCAGCTAGGAATGGAACACACGAGTAAAGATGCATCAAAAGATGGAAGGAAGATAAACAAACAATCTGAAATCATGGTTAAACCAACAACACATTTTAGTAAGATTCATAGATACATATACAGAAAGAGTCTATACATACATGCATAAGAAAATCGATACATATATGATTAGAGTAAACAAGTTAACTAAAATATAATAACAACATATGCGTGAAATGTGCTGGCTCTCTTATATTAAGAAGTGAAAGTTCCAATCATATAGTACAACCATGACCAACCACTAGTCCTGATAGCGAAACATTACAGTCACTGCTGCCTGCTCCTCTAAAGAGATGTAATAGCTCTGCAATGTGGCGAAGCCCAGGCTCATTATAATACTCTCCCAGATTTCTCTAAGATACTCCTATAAGAAGCTTGGCTAACCAAAATCCTATACAATGAGTTATGAGGTACTATAAATAGCAAAGGGTGGGGTGACCCTTGACATTCCCCTTTTTGATTGTTCACCTAGCCTCATGACTCTTTAACTACTCTATGACTGTTATATTCAACTATCGACACATGTACCCATGTGAGACAAAAATGTTACATATAATATGCACATGTACCCATGTGAGACAAAATAGGCTTGAGCAAGCCATGCAAGACATCACTATGACTCGGACAACTATGGGAAGACTCACTCTTCGACATCCTCATGATGGTTGATGATGGAAAACTCATGCCAATCTCGGTAGTCTGCGATGGTGTCTGTGTACTCTGTGGTGAAATCTTTCTGGAAACCTATTCACCTATGATGAATATACCAAGTAGTTAAGAAAACAATATGATGCTAGATGAGGTTATTACAAAAATTAGAATTTTGTAACATCCTTTTTAATTTTTTTAGAAAGTTTTAAATGAAAACAAAATCATTCCTGATCAAGTATTTGGAAGAAATATCAAAGTAATACCTTATTTAGTACTTTCTAACTCCAAATAAATTATGACCTTTACCTTGTTAGATTTTACTATGATTTGGGTATGTGGCCCTTGTGAGATCTCAACAGAGTTGGTTGATTCTTGTTGTCTTGAATTTTCATGAAAACTACAAACAACTCTTAGTTGTTCATTTTCTTATGTTAATTTTGCAATTCGACGAGTTAGTTGTGGAACAATTACTAAATAGTGTCGATGCCAATAGAGGTTTAAGAAAGCCTTAGAGGCAGCTTTATTTGCTCTAGTTTTTTATTCTGGTGAATTATTGACACTCTACAGAGTGTCTCGGTCATTGGTAATCTTGGGCTTAACCTTCTTAGGTAGGGTTTCCTCCAACTCAACAACACTTTGATCAGAAGGGGATATTTTTTTTATTATGTCGCATTCGAGAGATTTTCCTATTCAATAACTTATCTTTTATATGTTTATTATTTTCCTGTAGCGACTGACTATCTGTGCATTCCTTTTCAAAGTCTGGATTAAAGGAGTCCAACTATGGTTTTTCCTTCTCAAATACAGTTTTATCTTTCCAAGTATATTTCCTTTGAACCTCACGCAGTTCAGTAGGAACACTTTAATTCTGACTACAACATAATAGAATAGTTTCAGGATCTCGAACCTCATCCCTTTACTTAATCAAGAAGGCTACTTCTAGAGAAGAATCAAGGTCACGAAATTGTGTGTCATTGCATGAAGGATCAACAAGAGTATTATCAGGCATTATACCTAGGTTTGAAGAATTCTGAGAGTGAATTTTCTCAATAAGAGGGTTTTCATGAAAACCATTTCTTAATAGAAAATCTTCTGAGTCTAACCCTAACTTCCTCAAATGGAATTTAACTAATATAGCAATAAGACTATGATGAATCAGAGAGAGATACATATCATTGTGGCATTTTTGATACGTCGAGGAAATCTTGACCAATGAAATATACATAAAATGTGACAAATTTAATGGATATCCCAGAAAAACCATCAGTGACCTAATATGGTAGAGAAATACAAGGTTATATCAACCTTTGTAGCTGATATAACTCTTTAGAAACACCATCATATTTTTCCACCTTGGTTTTAAATAGGAAGTAGGAATACCTTTTATATCTTATGTATATCCCTTCCTTTCCAACAATTTATTTCATGGAATGCCATTGAAACTTTTGTTTTTCAAACATATTTCACCCCCCAATGGTAGGCAGGTAGTCTGTGCGATGAACTCGACATCCACCATAAACTAAATATCTCTTATCTTAACCTTACGACCATTAAAACAAGAAGAAAATTCCTCAGCAACTACTTGGTTATAACCCTAGAACAACTTATAGAAGATGAACTAGCGAACGACCCTGAAACGTTCGACACAATCGTCATACATTTCTATTAAGTCAGTGCCTTTGGTTTCAAACTAGGTAACTCGAGACATGAATAGCCTATGGGAATACCATTTTTCTACATCACTGAATCATTATGCATTCAACAAACCCTAGAAATCCTAACATATCATTTTTACAGAGCCATGAACTAGAAGAGAATAACATAGAAAAATTGAATAACCCGTAAAAAAATATGACAAATCATGCATTCGATGGTAAGGTACAATCATGAAAGGTTGGATATTTTCATCCATCGGATGGCTACAGGTGGAAAGGATCAATCATTGAAATGATATCACCAATTTTGATAACCCTAATACAATCATTCCCTGATCTCCAGACTTGCATAATTGTGATTCGAGAGATTTCGACCCATAATTATCAAGTTTAGATATTTGGGTATTGTAATATGCACAAGAAATAAATTAGAATTATTCCAAAGGCCAGGTCATGTGCCAGGTTACATAGTTATAAACAATTAAAAGTGTAAAGTACTTAGGCCAATAAAGATAGTAATGTCCCGAAAAGGGGAAACCAAACCATTATAATATGTATCATGACCTAAATCATGGTGTAACACATATGTATTTGAACAAGTTATGGTAACTAAACCAAAATATATTGAAAATTTATACATATAAGGGTTGTTACAAATATTCTCAAATTTTGTAATAGTCTTTCTTTGGTTGTATAAATGCTCAAATACAAGGAAAATTTATAAATTTGGGGATGATATCAAAAACATTAGAACATAGGGAAAAATAATCAAAGTGATGCCCATAAGTCAAGATATATAAAATACTAATCCATGGGTAAAATGGAAGAGATTCTCGATATATATAGATACAATATAAAATCAATAGCAAATTTCAAAGAAATAGAGATGGGTCTATATCATCAAGTAGTGAATGAGAGAGGAGGTAGATGGCTTGCCAACACTACCCTTGGGAATTTATGATTGTTACAAGATACTCATTACCACATTTATTGACCATGCTAGAGAGGGATTCACTTGATGATTTGGTCTTTTGTATCATCATCACTTTGGGATTTTCAGATTTCTAATTTTCTTTGACCACCCTTTGCTTAATTTTATAGTTTAGGCCTTGTATATTCCATGAGATGATCTTCATTTTAGGGGTAATTTGGAGGTAGGGAATACATCCATTATTTCTTTAATACACCCTGAATTTACTAGCATACCCCCCAGTGCATTCAAATTTTATAGATTTGTTCTAAGCCTATTTTTCTTATCCTCTTTATGTGGCTTTGTTGAGTCTTTCATAGGTTGAGATTGGAATTTGAGCATGCAAAATTTGAATGGCCAACAACTATTTGCACACCTTAACGGAACAAATTAAGGTACACAGTGCTTAGCAATTTACCCTGGTGTTCAGGGTGGGAGAATGTGTTGAATTTTCTTAGGGCTATATTGTTCTTTGCCTTGATAATTGTATTTCATTATTTACATAGAAAATTCACCCCACAACATCATAACATTTTTAAGATTTACAACATCATTCAACAACATATGCAACTATATAGAAAGAAAAATATCATCATCAATGCAATGAAACATAAAGGAACAATAGAATAAAATCATTCACACATAGAGACACCAAGATTGGTCGGAGATGAGGGGAAAACCTACTACAAGGAAAATCCTTTCAAATTTTTTTTCTTATTAGATTGTCATTGAATGATTCATCAAAGAGATAGTACATTGATCCATATCTTCAACCATAAATCTATCCATCAAAATCGACTAAATAACATCCATGAGATGAACCCAACAATGCTAATAATCAAAACCATGATTTTAAAGCCTGCAATGAATTGTCACTATTTGTGGTCAACTAACGAACTCTATGGTCAACTCATGAAATCTGTAGTCAATAGTAAAACTCAAACCCTAGCTTCCAACCACATGTAGAGAGTGATGTGCATGTAGTTGAAACCCTCCAACTGCACGCATGAGCTCGTGCTCCTACTATTGTGACCAAAAACTATGAATGTCATGCTAACGGTTGGAAACCAAAACCCTAAACACATGTGTGAGGTTCAAACCCTGCAAACTTGGACTTATGCAAATCAATCTCTATGACCCACCCTCAGACCTGTGTGAGCCAAACCTAAAGAAATAAGAATGATCATAATAATGATTTCCAACTAAGGGTCACTTGACTTGCATTTATAGCCATCCATGGGTGTCTAATTTCCCTTTTGGGCCAACCTATCCTTTTTTTCACATGTGGTATTTAATTCAAAAATACAATTTCCCTTGTCCAAATTGAGTGCTTCGATAGTCAAAATTGGTCTTCTTGAAAATAGGAACCTGGTCCCATGATTAGGCTTTATCACTGAGTTGCAAAATTTACACTCCCTCTCAGCTAGGGAAAAATTACAATTACATCATGTAATCATCACAAGTATCATATCATCAAATCATATCCTATCTCAAATATCAAATGACGTCATTTTCCATCTCTTCTCATCTCTTCCTATCCCTGCTTATATCTTGATTATCTTTGCTCATATGATAAACATTCTCGAATCTAAAAGAAGAATAATTTGACATTGGAAGGGAGCCTAATATACCACCCTCTATGTATCAAGGAGCCACTTATACCACCCAGAATCACTTCCAGCAGGAATTCCAATGATACCACCCAGGAAACATCATAGAGATTATCATCAAGGAGCCTTGCTCAACTTGGAACCACATCAAGGAGCACATCTCAACCTAGAATCCAATGACAATGAGGAAATTCCTATTGGAAATTCTCACCACATGTTGATGATAGTGACGAAGGTCCTATGGGACACTCTCACCCCAAGTCATCTCGTCGAGCAATAGGCGAGATACAACTTACCAAGCAAGGATCATAACCATCTCATTGTGCAACCAATGGGTGAGATATCACTTGCTACGCGAGGTAAGGATCAAAACCATATTTTTTCTTACGTATCTTCCCAACAATGACACTCAATAATCATGTGGTAGAACACCTAAATCATAATCAACTTGGGTTGCTCACCTCTAAGCACTTTTTCAACCCATTGGCCAAATGGGGAGTTGTATTCCTAACAAGCCCAACTTGTGGGTATGATTCCAACTCGGGTATACTATGCATAAACCAGGACAGGGGAGAAACATATCTAACCCTATGGGTAACAAGTAGAGATGATGCCCTATTATCTAGAGATCCCTAAACCCTAGGATCCCTCCATCTTAATTCCACACCTTGGGAGCTCAAACAAGGGAAAGAGCTAGCTTAGTGTCCTCGATCAACACTGCTCTTTATATATCATAAACATATCACCATGCTCATATCTAGTACCAACTTAAATAACTTACTGAAGAGTTCAATCATAATGTCTCAATAGCAACAATATCCTATTGATGCCCAACATCAAATAACATATTATATTAGAACAAATATATACCACAAGAAGGATACATTATTCATCCTCCCTCTCATTGAGAAAACAACTAAAAGCCTAAGCTTGTTTTGTAAAGTAGCACTGACTCAATATAAAAATATATCTTAGTCCAAACTATATATGGGGTTGTCTGTCAATGTGAACACTCTCTTTATTATCATAATGTATCATTTTCACATCCAAAACCTATTCAAAATAACTCCCCAAAGAGTCTCTTCAACCTGCCTCACAACTAGCCATCATAGGAACATCGCACTAAACCTTGACCATGCTCAAAGCTATGAAAATTTTCATCCAAAAGTATCATGCCAAATCTCATAGTAAGGAAACTCCTAGATGTGTTGATATAATCAATAACAATCCGAAATAACCTCAGTACATCCATGCAATGACATATCATAGGTAGAATATCACATACCAAAAATTGATCATCCCACACAAATATCTCAAAGTGATCTTGGTAGCAACCCAGTGTGTATGAAGTGGCTCAATCGTCAATTGACTCATATTATATGCAAAATAAATAGATATATGGATGGGTGTTCACATGGAACACTAATGTTTCAATACACTATTGGTTTCCAACTCAAGTTCAACAATATCTCTTCGTAACTTCTTGAAATTCAGTCGAAGTGTCCAAGGATACACTTTCCAAAAAATATTCAATGGCTTCATGATATAGAATTTAATTTCCAAACTTTAGAAATTAATTCATCATGCCATGATTCTTCATTTCAAACTTTAGAGGTCAACTTCCTCTTAATTTTATCATGAGAGGCTCATTACCTGTCAAGAATAATCCATCAACATATAAAACCAAAATCAAAACCATACCTTGGACCACTTTTTGATGTAGAGGTTTGGATTGGCACATCTTCCTAGCTTCACGAAGTAACTGTTAATGCAGTCATACTAGGCTTGGGAAGATTGCTTCAAACCATACAATTGTATCTACAAACATTATATTGGTCAAACCAATATACTCAGCGACACACAAAACAACAATGTGCAATTAAATTAACTAAGTAAACTTATCAAGCTTTAGATTCCACATCACAACTAATATTGTAGTCATAAAAGTTTCTACCAATGTCACTATAACAAAATATTTAGATCAAGTGTGAGGTAGAGCTCACATGTAAATACCATGTCATGATTTCATGTATTGTTATGTCAATATATTTTTATTAGGCAATATCAAACTTCATCACGTCATTCGCTTAATTATAATATGAATTATTTTTGTCGTTATACATCAAGGATAAGTCATATGCATTCATTGTGAGATTACAACATACTGAATCACAACTGTTTATACATTAATCAATGTTCCAAAGCCAATGATGCCAGTAAAAACTCACTATTGAATGCCAATTAGTCATTGAAAGTTACTATGCCCACACAACACTGTCATCAAGGAAAACCATCAGTTATCAAATCAAAACGCTAATTTATTATCACTAAATTCAATAAATCTGTAATTCAAAGCATATCTATGAATTATTAAGCATCATGTCAAAATTGCAGTACTACTAATCTATATTAAACAATACACCAAATCTCTTCAAACCCTTGCAATTGTTATCAAATCAATCATAAAATCAAAATAACATATTAATATGCATTTTCGGGTCAGCTGCAAACACAAGTTCAGTCAACAAATTCACATTCTCCATAGTAAGTCAAGCATTCCCTACTCATAGGACTTTCTATTTTGTACTCCCTATCTCGAGGAATGTCATTCTCTAGGTGTGCTCCTATTTTTATGCATAGGGATTTAGTTTTTGTGACCTACATGCACAACTGCACCCATAGGCCTTCTTCTATGTGGTTGGGGTTTAGACTAGGAGAAACCTTCTCATTTCAAACTAGAACTTGTTGTAGACTAAGAACATTAGATATTTGACTATTCATGTCCAAAAATCTTACTTCAAAAATAAAGAATCTTCTATAAATTTAATGCAAATTATAATAGGTGTAGGGATCTTATGGAGAGTTTCTCCCTCTCAATGGGAAGTCACTTCAGTCATCATCATTAAAAACATCAACTTATCTATCATAACACTTTCATGCATCAACATAACTATTAGATCATGAAATCAAACTATATCAGGTTCTAAAACATATATTCATCATGGTTATAACATGTTAGCATCAACTACTTCATCATCACATACGAGCATGAAATCAAACTTTTATCAAGGGTTAGAGTCATATGATCAAGGAAATTGACACGTTTATCACCATAACTCAAGGATCATAATCACTACATCACTTTTTTTTTATTACATTATCCAACCATTAAGTTAAGGCATCTAAATTTATCACATTGTCCAATTTACTAAGCTTATCTAAACCTAACCAAGGTTAATAAGAAGATTTTGAATATCACGCTTATTGTTATACTTTTATCATCATGGTTATCATGCTTATCACAAGTGATATCAAGTTACAATATATCAAAAACAATGTGCTATCCTTCTTTATGAAATTCATCGTGAAATCCATCATGTCTAAAATGAAAGGTTCTTCTTAAATATTGTGTACCAATATATATCATATGTACCATAATCAAACTTACTCTCATATTCATATATGAGTCATTCATGAAGGTGATATTCTCATCATACCTTAGGGCTTACCTTTCCATCCAATATTGAACCTAAAACAATATACTAGACATACCTTATAGTCTTCAGATACCTATGCACCTTCTTATTTGACATTGGTACCTGGAGCTCTTTGTCAACTTTTCATCATGTGCATCTTTACATTTTCAGCACTAGCTCTTCTCTTCCTACACTAGCCATCTTTTACTGAACCTCAGATGATCGTCAAGAAGGATCCACTTATCACATCTCATTAGGAGGTTAGAAGTATCCATACACTCTAATATACATGTAGGAAGTATAATCAATGATCAAATCAATAAATCTAAACAAAAGTAAAGACATAAAGAAGTAACATAAATCGAAAAAGTACTTATCATCAATGAGAGGTGATCATCTCACTCTTGAACTAGCCTTCAAGGCACATGATTGTACATTGTCCATACAACATTGTTGTCCTCATTATATTTCAACCAACTTCATCATCAATCGGGCTTAATTAAGACTATCCCATCTAGTGCTACATCAAACTCATCACAAGTGCTTAAACATCTTCACATTGATCATGCATATCTCAAATATTTGTCATAATCTAGGGTTTCTTCCAAACCCTAACCTCATAATATCCATCAAACCCTAATATTCAATTTTCTTAGGGTTTCCTTCAAACCCTAGTATTATTTTCTTTTAGGTCTTCACCATCTTCTCTTGCTTCCAACAAAGGTGTCTTCAAAGGGGTGATCTTCAATCACTTTTCTTCATCCCAGCTCTGAAACGATGTAGAATTTTATTAGGGCTATATTTTTTTTTATTTGATAGTTTCATTTCATTATTTCCATGTTAAAGTCACCCCAAAACATCATAACATAATTCAGATTTGCAACATATGCAATTATATAGAAATAGCAATATCATTATCAATGCAACAAAACATATAGGAACAATAAAAGAAAAGGACTGAAACATAGAGACAGTAGGATTGGTCAAAGAATAGGGAAAAACGTACTATGGGAAAAACCTTTTCAAATTCTTCTTCTTATTAGATTGTCATTGAATGATTTAGCAAAGGGAGAGTAAAATGATCCATATCTTCAACCATAAACCTATCCAGCAAAACCAACTTAACAACATCCATGAGATGAACCCAACAATGCTAATAATGAAAACCCTAATTATGAAACCTGCGATGAAAAATTGGTGTCTGCAGTCAACTATCAAACTTTATGGTCAGCAGACGAAATTTGTGGTTAACTATAAAACTCAAACCCTAGCCTCTAATTGCACACTGAGAGTGATGTGCATGCGGCTAAAACCCTCCAAACACATGCATGAGCCAGTTTGCTTGTGATTGTGAATGAAAATTTCTTATGTCATGCTTACAACTCGAAACCAAAACCATAAACACACGTGTGAGCTTTGGACCCTATAATGTCAAACCTATACAAATCAATCTCCATGACTGAGCCTCAGAGTTGTGCGAGGAAAACAGAAAGAAGAATGATCATAATGATGATGTCCAAATGAGGGTCATTTGTCTCGTATTTATATCCATCTATTGGTGTCCAATTTCTCTTTTGGGCCAACCTATCCTTTTACGCACATGTGGAATTTAATTCAAAAATACACTTTCCCTTGTCCAAATTGAGTGCTTCAATAATCAAAATTCATCCTCTTGAAAATAGGAATCTAGTCCCATGATTGTAATTCATTAAAAATCTATCAAATTAACAAAATGGGTATTTCTCTTTCCATGCTTTTGCCATATTTGGGAATTTGACGGAGTCAAGCTCCATTTCATCAATGGGGTCAAGGGAAATGTCATGGATATTTGACATAGATACTTGGGGTTTCAGGTGAGATGGAAGAGGAAATGAGCGTTCAAAATTGGAAACGTGGTGGGTCGTGGAGGCATGTGGGGGAAGGTTTAAATCCTACATCTCCATCTCTAACAGCTACTTGGTAGGAGTGTATGAGTGATGTCTAAGGATGGGAGGGTTTCAAAGGGGTATTGAGATGAGGACCCCTATTTGGAAGTGAACATTGTGGGTTGCAAGCTCAAGGGCTTGGGGTTAGTGCACTTACCCCCCACCTTGGCGAAGTCATATGCATCTTGGCTAGGAGGAAAAATAGAGGTAGAATTTGTAGTAGGTAAATGCAATGTTGGTATAGATGGCCATATTCATGGAAATGTTTGCATTAGAATGGGATGTGCTCATAGTCAAGATTTTAATTCTAGAGCACATATTAATAATATATCTCGATTGGCTACGGAAGTGGCTCTAAAATGTTCATATATACATAAAATATAGTGTATTATATATCCCTCGATTGCTTAGTTTCCTCCAAGGACTTGATGTAGTTTACAAGAGCATTCATGATTCCTGCCAGGGTCTCCTCGTACCAAAGCTCGCCTAGAAAGGAGTAAATGCAAATCCATATAGATGTGGTTGCAAAATCATCCTTGTTTGGTGAAAAATATTTCATCCAAAAATGATGGTAAAGTCCAGTTGAATTAAAAAAGTATGACTTATTCTTAAAGACTCCCATTCTATCCTCCATAATGGCAAAGACAATTGTGAAGAAACCTTTCATGGACTGTTCTAGTTTTGTATACCCTTTGGGATTCCATTTATGTTGAATCGAGTGAGGTCCATTTTGGATGGTCATATGTCTAAGAACATTCTGAGTAGCTCATGGTCCTCCATGATGATGATGACGACGATGATGGTTAACGTCCACTGAGACCAAATTAGTCTATCGGACCTATAAGTTTCTTAGTTTTTAATTATCTAGCTCCTCGTCTTTCTTGGCGAGATTGGTGCTGCAGCTTTCTTTTTTTCTCTACGATCTTCCATCTTCCTTTATCTTGCATCCCCTTCATCTCTTCTGGTTCTTAGATGATTGGTGTCTTAGCTTCGCGATCTATTGTGTTCATCCTTTTGAAGATAGTTGGAGAAGAAGTTTGGTCTAGGAGATCTTCTTTGCTGTTAAATGAAGATTTATTTTGTGCGGTCGATTCCTCATAACTGTTGATTTGTTGGGCAGGGCTTTCTCCCTACCTGTCTTGAGAGTTGTTTCTTTCCTACCCGATTTCTTGTGATTCAGAGTTTCCTCTAGAGTATTCTTCTTTGATGACAGTGTAGTGTTCTTTTTGTGCTCCTTCCCACAATGTAGATCTGTGGTGGTTGTTTCTAGCCAGATTTTTCTGGGAGGCTTTTGGGTAATTTTTGGCTATATGCCCTATCTCAAAGCAGGATCGACATCTGAAGAGATCACTTTCGTAATCAAGTTTCTGGTTCCACACATAGTCTTTACTTGTTAGGTTTATTTCAGCCAGGAATCCGGCGCTGAAATCCGTTTCCACAAAGATGTGTGCATAGGTGGTTCTTGCATATTCCTCTGTTTCTAGGCACCTACAGTAAAATTTCCCAATTGCATTTCCAATGGCTTTTAGCGAGCAGAGATTCCAGAGACGCAAAGGTAGGCTTGGCAATCTCACCCAAACTGGTGTTGAGGTTATAACTATTGTAGAAGGATCGAATGATGGGCTCCATGGCTTCATAAATAAGCCTAATTTTTCCCAAAAGCAAGGGCTGGAATCTAGAATACATTGTCTGCTTTCTGGATTTTCAAAATCTACTATAAAGAAACCCCTAGCACAGGGGTAGATATTAATTTCATCAGAAATGACACGCTTCCATACCTCCGAGATCCAGTTGTGGAGAGCTGTCAGTCGCGGCCAAAAACCATTGGACCGGTAGATTAGGGCACTTTTGGAAAACTTCAAAGCCTCATCGAGTGAGGCCTAGACCATGTGGACAGTGGGAGCTGGGGCTTCACTGACGATATGGATAGGAGCTTGCCCTCCAGAAGCGGATGAGCCAGCAGCTATTTTCGCAAAGCTAGGAGCCATATTTTACTTGCTCGTAGAACCCATCCATAGAGAAATAAAGCAGAAGATAAGATTAGATTGAGATCTCGCTGCAGAAGATTAGATCTAGAACCTAGTTGCCTAGATCTAGATCTAGCCGCAGAAGATTAGATCTAGAATCCAAAATGTGCAAACAAACTTATTCACTCAAAATTTTCATATGTCGGTGACTAACTAGATCTCACCTAAACGGCGAGTGTGGATCAGATCGCCACATCCACTATAAATAAATAACGAGAACCCTTCGCGTCACATCGAAAATGGTTGATCGCCTCGCAATGGAACCCAGAACGGTAGATCGCGGCAGAACCCTTCGCAGCAGATCAAAAATCGTAGATTATATATGATTATTAGCCTCTCATGTGACTACAACAAACTTCAAATTTTGGGTTGAATGTGGCCTTCGGTAAGCAACTTCTAGGTTTGTGTCTCCCTAGTGGGAGATATGGTTGTTGGGATTTTTTTATTTCCATCAAGGTTTTGTCCCATGTTGGGATGATTCATCATAGAATATTGCCCTGATTTGTTAAGTTTGGCAACAACTTGACTCTTGGAAAAAGAAACACTCCCTCCACTGGCATCTACCATAGAAAACGTGGTGAATGGATCACCTATGTTTCAATAACTAGAATTGGTTAGTGGCCAAATTTTGTAATCTCCAATTCCCAATCCTAATCTAGAAATTAAATTATATCATTTAAATATTAATTTATTAATTATATTGGTTTATTTCGACTTATAGATAACTTTAAAAATTAACTATA
>APFE030900235.1:127802-141214 GCA_000404065.3 Pinus taeda | reverse complement strand
TAAAATATTAAAAATATATTTTTTTCTTTTAAAAATATACGATAATAATGATGATGGTTAACATCTATTGAAACCAAAATTTGGTCTATCTGACCTAAAGAAACGAATTATTTAGTGTGGGCTATGATTTTATTCTTATGCTCAAAAAGATGGGAGAGAAGCCTCCCGAGCTCACTATAATTTTGACGTTGTAAAAGGCTAGGAAGGTCACTATTGCAACAAAAATTATGAAACTGAGATCTAATGTGGTTGTACGCGAGGCACTCTAAGAGGAAGTGATTTTCATACTCGATGTTGATATTCTCACAAAGATGTCACATCCTTTCCATCCATGGTGCTTTAGGAATTGCCGAATGACCTGTTTCACTATGGAGCTCATGAGAGTGATTCTAATCTTGGCTATATTAATTTTCTTCTTTGAACTAGTTAAAACAGAGAGATACTTTTGATCTTCTAGGGTGGGGTTGATGACCTTGTTGTAAAATCTTAATTTTCTTTTAGATGCTAAATCTTTCTCACACCACATTTTTTCTTTGAACTTAGAAGTAACAATATTTTTAATGTTATTAATGTTTTGCAATGCAACATTCTCGTCGATCTCCCAATGGTTTAACTAGGCCCTTCTGTCTTTATACCAACCTCGTTTGAGCCTTAGTTGGTTTTGGCTAGAATTTAAAGCTAGCTTAGGAAGTTCATTGCCTCTTATGTTATTGAGTTTGTGTGTGTAGAACAGAAGCCTAGTCATAGCTAGGCTCTCGATAGGGGAAAGACCCACTTCTATAAGGAGAATAGGATAGGGTGTATTGCTTTTAATTTTGAGGTTATATGTTATAAAACGCTTCTAGATTTGCTCAATCTTTCTCCAGGGTTCTCTAGAGATGAAGCAACCCCAAACCTCACATCCATATAACTAAAGTTTCAAAGAGGAACTTCTTTCTATCCCACATTATGAGGTTTGTTTTTTTACAATTATTTTTAAGACCGAAATAAACTTTCCACCCCCCATTAATCATTTTCTCAATGCTATAGTTCGAGTTGAGTTTGTGATGAATATCAAGTCCTAGGTACTTGCAAGAAGACACTTCCTCCAAGTTACTATTGTCATACATAAAATTAACGTAAATGACCTTCTTGGATTTGATAATCATAACTTTTGTTTTGTCAATGTTAAGAGTCATACCCATGGTAGAGGAGAAATCCTTAAGAAGTCTAAGTTGTTTATCAAGATCAGATGGGCACCTTGCGAGAAGAACAATATCGTCAGCATAGAGAAGAAGGATGATGACTATCCCAGCTAAGATCGTGCCATCACAGCTTGCTTCCTCTAAACAACCTTCTAGATTGTCGATGTAAATGCCAAATAGGGTAAGGGAGAGCGGGCAACCTTGTTCAACTCTGATATTACACTTAATATCTTTCGACCACTCCTCATTTCTCTTTAACTTGGCAATTACATTCTTGTATAACCTTATAACTGCAGATCTCAACTCGAAAGGAACCTTTAGCTCTTCTAATCTATTCCATAGGTTGTTTCTAGGAACCTTTAGCTCTTCTAATCTATTCCATAGGTTGTTTCTAGGAACCTTGTCAAAAGCCTTTCTAAAGTCCACAAAGCAACAAAAGAGATTGGATTTATCATTTTGGCATTCCTCCACAATGATCCTAAGCGTAACGAGGTGTTCCATTGTTGAGTGTTGCTTTCTAAAACCCACTTGGCCTTTAGCTCGCTTACCTTCATTTTCAAGCCATATGCTCAACTTCTTTTCCAAAATAATACCATATAACTTAGCTAAGAGAGGGTTGATCATAATTGTCTCATAATTAGAGGGGTTATTTGTATCCCCACTTTTAAAAATAGGGATAATGAGACTCTGAGTCTATAATTTAAGAAACCATTGCTTGACCACTTGATTGAAAAACTTGATTAGCCATGATTTAGGAAACCATTGCTTAACCACTTGATTGAAAAACTTGATTAGCCATCGATGATAATTGAGGTGCGCATAATTATTATCATCGAGGTGCACATAATTATTTCAAAGATTAAAATCTGGAATACGATGACCCATTTTATTATTGATCAAAATATGTACACACCCTTCTTAATGTGTAAATTGATTTTCTATAAAATATCAAAAATATATTTTCCTTTTAAAAATATATATACACACCATTCTTAATGTGTAAATAAAGCTATTGATAAAGTATCATAGTACCACAGCATGTAAAGAAACACGTGATGTCGCTTTATCACATATACTTTGTCGATAGTACAGGCACCAACGAATAATTTCTCCAGAGTGTTGACATATAAGTTGAGTGTTATATGGAATAATCTTTTCGCTTAATCAAAGATTTACACGGGAATCTAAAATCTTAACCTTCCCATCAAATACTTACGCGTTAATCTCATATCTCAACATCTCAATCTTTTAATAAAGATTCACGCATAAAGCTAAAAGCTTAACCCTTGAGCAATAATGTGCACCTGAAGTTTCAAAATGGCTCATCGTATTCCAGATTTTAGTCTTTGAAACAATTCTGCGCACTTGAATTATCATCTACGCCTATTGTTAATACAAACAATTATGTGCACGTCAATTATTATCAATCGCTAGTCTTAATGCAAAACTAATTACGTGCACTTCGAAGGTGGCGACATATGTAGGGATTAAAACTGTTTCTTTACATATTTTGATCACAACATTTCATAGATAAACTTAAATAAATCTTTCCTCCAACATTAAAATTAAACTTAATCTAAGCTTACATAATTCTTCCCTCTAACTCTGGAACTAAACTCAGCCTAAACTTAACATTATTGAATAAACACACAAAATATACACGTAGAATATAAATACTTGTCGTATGTGTGAAAGAAATCTCATACGGACAAATAAAGAGTTTTTGGTGTCCAGATTCATAATCTCATACGGATGGCGAAGTGTTGGATGATGGTGTCGAATTATGTAAAACATATGTTATTGTCAAAGTACTTCACGTGTTGTGTGAAGAGTACCACTGTCTGGTAAATGATTTCTGAAATCGTCCCCATTTATTTGAGAGATAAATTAGAGTACCATTGGACAAACATTTTATCATGAAGTCAACTCCATTTATCTGATAGTGGAATTATTGCTGTAGACTTAACTGTAGCAAATTCTTGGTAATCTGGAGGATAAATTTGTAATTAATCATTAACTTAAACTAAGTGCCAATTCCAGCTTTGTATTATTAGACAAAAAAATTCTGTGTAGCCTTGGAATCGAATCAATCAACAATTGATAATTCGATGTTTGTTATGGTAAAGTTGTGTTATGAAATCTCTATGTAAATTGAGACAGTAGATTTATCTATGAAATCGCTTCATCGACCAGATTATTTTTTGATATCCTACTGGCATCATAGTGGAAATCCCTTTCAACCGTTCATTCATTTCCTATTTGTTTGAATCTCACATGTTTTTTAATATCATAGTTGAATTCCCATTTGTTTGAATCTCACATGCTTTTTTTTGATATCATGGTTGAATTTCCATTCACATTTGCATTGATTTCTTATTTCTTTGAATCTCCCACGCTATAGTTTATAAGGATCAGGGTGGGGCAATTATTTTTATGTCGATGGTAGATTTCGTTTATGGAACAAACGAAGCTATTAATATTATTGATTTTGTTCCATGCTCGTCGAATATTATAATTTATTAATTTAAAATTGTAATCTTCAAGTAAATTCAATTAATATTTATTAAATTTTAAAAAGGAAAAAGGGTGAAATTTTATTTATCTTTGAAAATTGTTAGATCTCACATACAATTAAATGAAAGGTAGCAATTACAATTAAATGAAAGGTAGCAATTGTAATGTATATAATAAAATTAAATCAAAATTAATATTTTTTAATAGAAATTTATAATATGGGTTAATTTTAAATTATTTATGATTTTTTTTCCTTTAAGAAAAATTACAATTTTCTATTAATTAAGAAAATTACATGTTGTAGATGCTTGAAAGTTGATAATAATCATAAAAAAATATGTCTATACAAAATTACCCACATAGGGTATACTATGACTATTCATGTAAATGATATATACAAGATATATAAAACCTTACTCATAGAAATAATTAGGGCCTATTAGGCCCCTGGTAAAACTGATCAATATGAGGCCGATGATAGTATTGAAAATGATGGCAATCTTGTTACTCTTGTATTAGCCAAATCCGAATGGGCTCAAGAGTGCCACCTTGGATAACTGGTTCGTAGCTTGATTCGCTCCCTATAAATCTCTTGACAAGAAATATATTCACATTGTGATTTTAAAAGCATAACTCCATCCAAAATATTCATGAGAGAGTGCACATGACATGCAGATGTATTATTGAACAAGTTTGTGATGATTTTTGATTCCCTAAATATCTGTATATATCTGCAATCATGTGCTAGTGAAAAATGGAGCAAATGTCTAAGGGTGATAAGTTAGACAAAATTATTAGTGTCAATCCCCAAGCCCATGTGTATTCGGAAAGCATGATTTTCAAATTTGTGCATTAGTATACCCCCCTCCCCCCCACACCCTTGTTCTTGTGCACCGCCATCAAAGTAAGCCCATGAATGATTATCTTTAATGACTTCAGGTCTCACAACCTGTGGAGATGGTGTGTGGTCATCGTCTGGAATTTCATGATAGGCATTGATGATCTAGGCAATGGATAATGGCCAACAAGTAGCTTATCTCTGAAAATGATACCATTCCTAATTAACTAGATGGTCCAGCATATAATCAAGGGGAGACAATGATTTTCATGGTTCATGGTCCCCTCCCTCCAATGATTCTAAGCCTCCACTATAGTATTGTAGTGTCATATGATAGTAATGGATAGTGAAGAAAGTATTTGCGTCCATATATTGATCACTGTTGCAGAAAGAGATGGTCATTTGTTTCGTCAGGCTGTTGACATAGTACACACCAGGAGGGGCCATGAAAAGATCTTTTCATCAGATTACCCCAGTGGGTGTCTTGTTCATTAAAACATTCCACATAAATAGTCTCGTGCGAGGGTGGCTTTAAGTTTCCAAAGTGCCTGCCACTAGTATCTGCACACGTGGCATGTCAGTAGCATAAATTATAGGATAACCTTCTTTGTGTGTGTATACTCCATGCCTAGCTGGAGCCCAAATGAGTTTGTCATCACCCTCCTTGATGCAAACATGGGATCTATCAGTGCAGATACGTGACCTGCCCATGCCTGGTACCATTGTATAGGGATGCCTGATATATCAACTGATTTCCATTCTTGAACAAATATGGTAGTGTTCTCCAAATCAACAATATTGGCAATCATATGAATATCTATGTTCTTAAGGAAATAAATAAGTTTGGGAGGAATTTGGTACATGTTGCCACAGCTAGTACAGGGATCCAAGCCAATACGCACAGATGCGTCATCTCTAATATGCTATGCAAGACTGTTTCTGATAGTGGGAAGGGTATGTAACACAACTCTCCAAATCGAATATACGCTTGTTATTTGCCATGAAGGGAGGTGGATCCAATCCATCTTTTGTAAGGGCCATATATATTTGTAGTGTACCACATCGGTCCATAGACTATGTGAGGTAAGAAAAAGAAATCCCATCTTGGCAGCAAGTGCATGAGTGAAAGAAGGAAGGTCTTTCAAACCATAGCCACCCCACTTCTTGGGGAGTGCAATGTGGCTCCATCCCACCCAAACAAAGGGTTTCCCTTCCTTGTATCCATTCCAAAGGAATCAGCGTCATATTTTTGTATCCATGAAAGAATTCCTGTAGGGATCGAAGCCAAAGACATCCAATACATTGGCGTTGCTTCGAGGACCAATTTTATGAGGACTAATTACCTTGCTCTAGATAAGGACCTATGGTTCTAGTTGTGTAATCCCTTTTCAACCTTGGCCACAAGCCATATCGAGTCTGCAATTTTGTAACAATGGGGTTTGATTCAAAACCTAAGATATTTGAGCCCATCTTCCAATTGTAGTCTTAGAAATGGAAATTTTTGTGTGACAATCTGCATTTCCTGTGGAGTGCAAGATGAGAAGGTAATAGTGATTTCATCCTATTAAATTCCACACCTATAGCAGTAGAGAAGAGAAACAAAATATAATGTAATATAGAGGAATCATGAATACTAATATTGAGAAAATTGAGCACATCGACAACAGAAAGGAGGTGGGTTATAGTATAATGTTCAGTTAACTTGAGACCGTGTAAGTGCTACTCCCTTCTAGCTTGTAATATTAGTCTACTAAGCCATTTTATTCCCATGAGAAAAAGGAGTGGGGATAGAGGGTAGCCTTGTCTGAGGCCGCGCTTAGCATGAACAAAGTTGGAGGTTGAACCATTAATGAGGACACTGAAGGACACAGTGGTAATGTAGTACATGATCCAGTTAATGAAGGATAGGGGGAAGCCTAAATGGGTGATGAGCATTCTTATGTATAGCCAACTAACCCAATCAAATGCCTTGGCGAGATTGATCTTGAGAATGGCTCCTTTGAGCTGCTTCATCTTGATGGAGTGGAGGACCTCCTCACTACTACCAATAGGCTCATGAATTTGATGATTATGTAAGAATGCAAATTTCTTAGGTCAGACGTGATTAGATAAAATGGGCTTAAGACGATTGGCAATAATCTTGGCAATAATATTGTAGAGGTAGTTCCAGAGGGAAATAGGTCCGAAATCATTGAATGAAAGTGGGGAGACTACTTTAGGAATGAGGGAAATGAAAGTACAGTTGATAGCCTCATAAATGCGACCAGATAACCTACAGTCCTCCACAACCTTTAGGAGATCTAGTCCAATGGTGTCAAAAAAGGTTGTATAGAATTCAACAAACCAACCATCCAAATCCAGGCTCTTACTGTTTTTGAACCAATTTAGGGTGATTTCTAGTTCCCCCATAAAGACAGGTTTAATAATATTATTAGACTCATCTTGGTCTACAAAAAGAGGGAAAATCCCAGCAATTTGAACTATTTCAGTAATTCTAGCTCTAGGAGGGGCCTTGAATAGTTGTTGGAAGTGTGAATTGCCTAGATGGGCCAGTTGGTGGAAGGAGTGGGTGAATTTTCCATCCTTGGAAGGTACTTTCTAAATAGTGTTGTTGGCCCTTTTCCCCTTCGCGTAAATATGAAGAAGACTTGGGATTTCCATCTCTATCCTTTAACCAAATTGCCTGACTCCTAAGGCACCAAGTTTCCTCATGATCTTTAGGGATCTTAGATCTTTGAGTCTCAAGATCAGTGAGATTGTTTTTCGCTTATTTAGATGTGAATCCTCGGCATTGCTCATCCAAAAGATCAACCAACATGTTTTCAATTTTCCTTAGAGTTTTTTCATTCTGATCTCTCTTATCCTTTACCCATTTGATAGATAAACTCTTTATCTTGAGCAAGTTATCGCATAAACCTTTTGTTATGGATCTCCCCTAAGCAGGTGGATGTGCTCACTAGTAGTCATTGACCAATTTGATGTAATAAAGGTCCATCAACCAAGTAGAGTTGAATTTAAAAGGGGCCCTAGGCTTTGGGAAGGGACCAAACACTTCAAGGAATATAGGATAGTGATCAGAGATCCCACTAGATCTCACCCATTATCGATACTTAGGCAAAGATCTTACCAGATGTTCCTTGATTAGAAATCGATCCAATCGCCTTGCCAGAGATTCTCCACCCATTCTTCTTTTGTGCCAAGTAGGTTGTATCTTGTTCATGGGAATATCAATTAAATGGTGTTGCTCCATAAGTTGCGCCATGGTGTCTGATATGGGATCCATCTATGAATTTCATCCCCAAGATTCCCCATATCCGATAGAGAAATTCAAGTCCACACCCAGGATGAGATTGTCTGTGTTAACCAGGGATAAACTGAGAAGATGATTCCATAACTCAACTCTGTTGATACAAGGAGCATAAACATTGATTATTTTGAAGTCCATGCCTAGTTACGAGGAAAGAATGTCCTGCCAATAAAACTAGTCCCCTCACCCCCCAAAGTAGAAAAAATCTTGATAGAGCAAGGATTAATGCCGAGGGAAATGTCACCAGATCTTTCAATGACATGTGTATGGAAATTCCAACCCCGCTTTAGAGATTGCATAACTGAGATAATCTGATCATCCCTTCCAAGGGTTTCTTGAAGGTATATAATGTCGATAGGCTCAGAATCCAATAGTTTTCTAAGGGCTAGGTTTTTAGCAGGGTTAGCCATCCCTCTATAATTGAAGGATATCCACTTCATGGGTGAGACCGGGGGAGGGTAATCGATGCTCTAATAACCCTATCAAGTGTAGATTGTCAGCCATGGGCCACTTCCACCCCAGCCTGGATGATAGATTTGGAGATAAAGGAATGCCTACCCCTGGAGATCTTAGTGATTTTGGGAGGGGAGATCAACCCAATCCCAACATTCTCAGGAGGATGACACACCCATGAGTGGAGATTGTATGAGTGAGAGTGTTTGGAGGTGGCCGGGAGCTCCGAAGAGGGGAAAGTTGTATCCAAATTAGGTATAGAGGGGGGAGTGGTCGAGATAGATGGAGAGTGAAGTTCTACGTGGCAGGTAATAGGTGATGATGAAATGCATGGGATGGATGCATATGTGACATGGAAATGTTGTGCAAAACTGGATAAAGAAAAACTAGATACAAAGCAGAGGGGAGGAGTACCCTATGAGTGAGCGACCGTAGCAGCAGCCCGGGATCTCGTCATAGGCGGGGATGGAGGCCTGGGAGAGGCTAAAGATGGAAACTGAGTTGTTTTGCAATTCGTAGTATTTGGACCCTATGACCAAGGAGACTAACCTTCAGCAAATGAAGGTGCAGTAGGAACCGCATCAACCGTGGATTTGGATGGAGAAGTAGCAGAGGTAACCAGTCAGAATTCTTTATAAAGATGACCAACCTTGTGACACCTCCTACATCTAAATGACAGACCTTCATAGTCCAGGATTTTAATGCGAGTAAATCTTCTCCAATGCAATGTAATCTGCTCCTCCAAGCCCTCTCTTTTGTCCAAGTACACCAATGTACGAGCCATGGATTTGTTTCTTGATGTTTCATATGACATGTCATAGGCCAGGAAGGCGCCAAGTGCATTCCCAATGTGGGTGAAGATATCCTCGGACCAGAAATGGAGGGGTGACTAGGTAGCCTGACTCGAAGCAGACCAACACCCATTTTTTCTAGCTCAGGATCGAATAACGGGCTCCATCGCTTGAGCAATAAAGGGGGCATCTCAATGTGCCAGTACCACAAAAGGACCCAAGAGGTGTAGTCCTCCCTCTAAGAGCTTAGTGCGAACCATCCCCGAGCCAGAGTGGTGACAGCCGGGAGTTCAATGAGAATATCCCCCCAAATTTCTGATGAGCCCTAGAAATGGGTAACCTTATGGGCTCATTTTGCCTATTATTCTCATTTCATCCACCATTCTCCATAGTTTTATGCATGATTTTGAAAATATCTATGTTAATTGAGTGAATGGGGATAGTCATTTTACCACAAATTCTAATACATGCTTATTGCAGATTTTTGGACATTTTTTGGACCAAGATTAGGCATTTATGAAGCAGATTGGTAGTGAATTCGAAGAAACAAGGTTGAGGATTTATAGGAGGGGTGTCCCCTGCACTAAATGACCCCTTCCTTGAGCTCTCCACCAACATCTCAGAGTTCAATAGCCCACCAAAGAATATTTCAACGGGCAGCCGAGCAGGTCTAGTGAAGTGGTTGTTATCTGCAAGTTTTGGCAGCCGAGTTCCTAAAGTTTAGGAACTCTGTTGGGGTCCTCAGCTTATATAAATAAGAATGCGTCAGGCCTCAATATTTTAACTATTGAACAGTCTATTTTCACACTTTAGTGCAGCTCTGCATTCAGCTCATTTTCGAGCTCTTTCTGTAAACAGCTTTGTGACATGACTATTATTTTTTGATCAATGAAGATGAATTCAGCCTTGAACCAACACTGATATTTCTAAGGGGGCTATAGCTCTTGGGGTTGGGCCCAACCCAAGTGCCCAATACCTCCTTTGTGTACTTTTATGTGATTTTATTGCATTCATAGAATAATTTCTCTTATCTAGGTTAAATCTTTCTTTGTTACTTAGGTTGTTTTTGATGATTAAGATAGTTGTTCTTACTTCAGGTTGATCAGCTATTTTGCTGCAATAATTGAAAATATCCACAAAAAGGCTACCAAGAAGGCTTTGAGCTCGTTTCTCCCTCCTTGGGACCATGAATTGAGACCAAAGCACTCTTGCTGCCACCAAAACATTGTTTTGCTTTCCAATGCAATTCCTAGTGTGTGAATTTGAGTTGGAGAAGTTGATATCAGTTATATTTACATGCTTGGATTTTTCCTTGATTCAGTTTTCATAGCTTTCTTGCATCATTTCCTGTCCATAAAATTATGTTCAACACTTTTTTGTTTTCTAGGTCAGAATTAGGTCAAAATAAATAAATCTCTGTTTTTTTAGTCTTTTCTTGGATCAGTTTCGGAAAGAAGTGTGCAGAACACATGTAAGACTCTCCAACCTAGCCTTCTTCCATCATACAACCTGCTCCAACCTCTCTCTCAAGATTTCCTTCACCCATTCGCCATACTCTCCCAACTTGCCCTAATTTCTACATTTTTGTGCAACATTGCTTTCATCATCTTTGAACAAATCCAACCATCTTCATCACTCCTAAGCTTCATTTAGTAGGTCCTAGATCCCTTAACATCCCTATCCATCCTTCATTTCCACTTTCGTACCATTTTTCCACCATCAACCCTCCAAAAACCACTTTCAGCCTACTCTTGTGGAACTTCCTCTAGAATTTCATGTAAATCCCCTGCAGACTTCCTGTAGAAGTTCATGCAAGCGATTTTTCGAAGTTTGATCACAATGGAAATCTCTAAAATGATGTTAGGGACCCCTTAGGTCCTCTCCACACCTTTCCCATCATTTGCAACAGCCAAATCCATCTCCTTTCACTGTCAAACCTCTGCATAGTGAAAAATAGTTAAAACACATGCATAATAATTCTGCATAAAATTGCTCAAAAATACAAAAAGATGACTTTTGCATATTTTTCTTCAGAAGTAGCTTAAACACATGCATTTTACCTTTGCAATAGTCAATGGCATCCATTTCATTAGCTTACATCTCTTTTCTTGCACAAATAGGGTTAGTCGGTAAAACTAGGGTTTGCTAGGGTTTGGATTTACTTTTAGCTTTCATCTTCTTTCTACAAGTAGACTAGCCTCTTTTGAGTTAGCTTTCATCCATTACAGTTAAAAGCTTCTTCTAAGAAGTCATAGAAGTTGGCTTAAGCTCCTAGCAAACTTGTGCCAGCTGATCAAGTGACAACGTGCATTAAGAGTTAGTACTTGTGCATACAGCACCGTCGCTTCCAAGTTTGTTACGAACTACCGAGTTGATAAAAGTAAAGTAGAGAGTCCCAAAAGTTGTAGCATCATTGTTGCAAAATTGGAGCAGACCATCTTTTTGGCGCCGTTGCCGGGGAAGTGTCAGAGTATTTGTGATTACTGCTTTTCTTCTATTTTCTACTGCAACCTTCTGCTAAGTAGTTTATTTCAGCAAGAGTAGAATAGTTGTTTCATTTCCATTCTGCAATTTCAATTCTGCAAGTGTAGATTAGCATTTCAATTCTGCAATTTCATTTCTGCAAGCGTAGATTACCATTTCAATTCTGTAACTTCATTTCAGCAACATAGATTAGTTAGTTCCCGCTTTCATTTTAATTCTGCAATTTTCATTTCAGCAAGGTTTATTTTAGTTAGCTGCAATTTCTGTTCAATGCATTTCAAGTTTTTGCAGGTACAAGCAGAAAAATAACCACAAAAATAAAAATAAAAAAGATATTCTCTTTCATGCCTCGTAGGAACAGAGACAATTCAGGAAAATTCCTACCCAACACTCCCAACGCATCACTAAGTCACCCTTCTCTCTTCTTTGGTGGTAGTGATCGAGAAGACCATATAGGTGAACGTCCAGAGATATGCGAAGATCCTATAATAGAAGAAGAGCAAGAAGACACTCCTCCTTAGACCATGGCTGAAAACAAAAACATTAGAGGGAATGGGAAAAGAGTAGAAGATACCTTTTCTATCTGGGAGACTAATGGGGACACAAAAATGGAAAACATAAGTCCTTCAGCCTTACCTCACTTCCATGGCCTAACTATCAAAGATCCTAATACTTTCTTGTTTGAATTTGCTATCCTTT
This sequence comes from Pinus taeda, assembly GCA_000404065.3. Classification (NCBI taxonomy): domain Eukaryota; kingdom Viridiplantae; phylum Streptophyta; class Pinopsida; order Pinales; family Pinaceae; genus Pinus; species Pinus taeda. The sequence continues at coordinate 128,944 of APFE030900235.1, read as the reverse complement.
GTCGAACCTATGACTATGAAGAAGACAAGCAAAATTTGAAACTATTTCCCTCTACCCTCAAGGATGTAGCACTACGTTGGTTCATGGGGTTACCTAGAAACAGTATCACAACTTGGGCTCAGATGCAACAAGCCTTTAACAACAAATATCGGGATTACTGTAGGTCAAAGGAAACAAAGAAAGAAATCTTTCGGATGACCATGGGAAGTGATGAATCTTTAGAAGACTATGAAGAGAGGTTCCAACTCAGTTATAAAAGGGCCAGCTGAACACTTGACCCCGAATCTCTAAATTTGGTGCTACTCTGAGGAGTCCCTAAAGACCTTCTAGATACCCTCCATTTGCTGGTTGGGGGAGACATCTACCAGCTACCTTATGATGACATAAAGACTGTGTTTAGAAAGCATTCTAAGGTAGCCAGAAAAAGAGGTAGGGGAAGTCAACTTTCAGCCAGTGCCCCCTTATCCAAGAATGAGTTTCCAAATTAGATGGAAGACCTCAAGAGTAAGATGAGACAAACCATTGCCATGCAAATGGATACCTTCCGAATCCAACAGAAGCAAGAGGAAGTTGAGAGGGTTTTGGCCATATTTTGTCCCAGATGCACTAGAAAACATCCTAGGAACGACTGTCCATTGCACTGCATAGAGGTGTGTTTTGTCTATGAGGCAGACCACCCTACAAATCAGTGCCCTTCCTTGCTCGAATTTAAAGCTATGTACCAAAGGGCTGAAGGAGCCACTGAACCACTCTACTTCATAAACCAAAGGAGGCCACATGGACCCAGACCTTACCAGCAAGGAATGCATGGGACATCCCAGACTTATTACAACCCCAATCAAGCCACTTCCACGCCTTCTTGGGGTCCCCTTGCTCATCCTTCCTGGTCCACACCCTCTCCTTGGTCGTCTTCATCTCAATACCATACTCAACCTGCTGCTTACTCGTTTCATTCTCATGTTCAACCACAACCTTAATGGAATGCACCTCATTAGGGGTGGAGGCCCCGATACAACTCTCCTCTCGCTCTTTTCCCTCCACCACCTACTCAACCACAACCATTACCTCCTTCTCCTCCATGACAACCCCAATACCTGCTCAACAAAACCCAAACCCCAATAACAGACAAGCCCAGCAGGTAT
>APFE030900235.1:88460-122432 GCA_000404065.3 Pinus taeda | reverse complement strand
AAAAAAAAAAAAAAACAGAAAAAAAAATAGAAAAAATAAAATGAAATAAAGGATCCCTGGGTGAAAACCTCCTAGAGGCACCCCAACTATCTCAAAAAAAAAGAGAGAGAGAAAAGGAAAAGAAAAGGAAAAAAGGAAAAAAGAAAAATGAACCCAATTTCTGTTGAATAAATTGCAGGTTGCAGGAAGGTCACTACAGGTTTTAGGAGGATCGCACAAGACAAAGACAGAGGACATGACCAAGCTACATGCATCCCTCAGAATCCATTCCTCCATGACCATTACCCTTCCCCAAGATTTGGTCTCATTCAGTCTGAAATTTCACATCCTACAGGAAACTCTGTATCTTCTACACGAGGATCCTATAGAAACTACAGAAAGGCCAAAATCAATCTCAGAGGAGGGCCCAAGGGTTGGGAATCTGTCTATGAGGCCTGTAAAATTCCCTGCCTCTTGGGAGAGCCCTATATCTCCTTCCCATCTCTGTACACCTTCATTGTACTTGTTTTTCTATCCTGCATAGTCATGTATATAATTCTGTTTCCTTCATGCTACAACCAAAAAAGAAAAACAAAAATTTCTATAACAAATCAAAGCAGCAGCCTTTTCATTCACCCTACCTGATGCCTTCCATCTGTGATTCCTTGTCATCCAATTCCCTCATCAGTAGTTGTAGCACTACTCTGATATTAGCTTGAATTTCAGAAGGAGAAGCAGCTACAAGATTCCTATAGTAGTTGATCCCTCTAAAAATCATACTCCAGAGACAGGGCCAGCAAAGTAAGGCATATAAAACATGGAGGGAGCTCTGTTTGAATGTGAGAACATCTGCCATAGCCCGAGGCTGAGCATGCAGAGAGCAAACAGCCACAACAGTGAAAAATGGGTTCCAAAATCTGAAATATGCATAAAATGGCTGTGATTGAGCAGGTAAGTGTCTAACCCTATTCCTCAATTACATGAATCATATTTCAAGGTTGCGTGACTATGGGAATGGTTCGGATTGAATAGAATCGGTGGCCAGTTAACTGGCCACCCTTGGTCAGTTACACATCCTCGTGGAATCCAAACGAACCCCGTCAAATTCAAAACTGTTGATTAGATATGGAGTCAGCATGTGTGGAATGTCCATTCAGGAAGAAATATTCGGGACTGGTAGTGGTGGCGATAGATAACGGATGTAAGGGAGGTGATGGTAGTTAGATGGCATGCAGAAACATTATAACCAGGACGTAGGATCAACGGTCCAGTCCGGCCACCTCATCTCCTCACCACGAATCGCGCCCGTAGTTAAAAGACAACTCAATTGAAACATTCACCACCCTTTGTTCATTCTGCACTCGTGTCATTCTCGACTGGAGTACGCATCTACCACTTCCAGATCAGCTAACCAGTCATCCTTCACTAGTTTTCTGCTTATTTTTTGAAATTCTCCTACCTATCGAGCTCCAAAGGAAGAACAATTTCATTCTACAGGAGCCAGGAGATTTCTATAGGAAGGGTTCTACAGGAAAGGCAGAGAACAGCTCTACAGAAAGAAAACCCGAGATTTTCATCGAAATTCAAGCTCAAAATGAGGCAGGCTCGGGAAAACTTCTTTGTGCATGATTTCTTTGAGTAAGGTGGTGAATTGAACATGGCAGTAGATTGAAAAAGAGAGTGAAAGTTTGCCTGTGCATTGAAAAAAGCTGAAAGTCTGCCTGCATATTTCCATGAGTCTAAAAAGTTTCTTTTTCTCTTTGCATCCGAAATCTCCTCATCCTTTTTCAAATTCTCCTGTAAGAAAAATATTGGGAATAGTAGGGGGCAACTTGTGTGTGTGAAAAGAAGAAATGAATTTGCATATCTATCTACTTGCTAAAAAGGAACCTGTGTCCTTATCCTATGTTCTGAAAAAATCTTTTCTTTTCAAAAACAGAAAGTCAATTTTGGGGTAATAGCAATTTAATAATAGGGGAATGATTGCAATTTGACATTCTAAGGGACAACGCATGGGGAATTCCTTCCTTGATCTCAGAAAAAGATAGAATTCAGCTATCCTCTGTTTCAAGTGTTGACCATTTTTTCCACCTGAGCATTTTTTTCTTTCCTAGTTAAAAGGCAAAAAGGAGCACTCAACACCATGCTAGGAGGATTTATGAGGAAGGAGCCCTTGGACTCCAACCAATTACATGAGCACCCTGAGGTGGTGGCCCTTTTCACCTGGGCAAATTGTGATGATTTTCTTTGATATAATACATGGGTATGATGATGAGGTAACCGAAGAATTTCTGATGGCCCTACAACCCCATTCAAAAACTCATGTCATAGTCAGCATTAGGGGTCTGTCCCTAGAACTCACCCCTGATTTTATCAGTCAAATTACAGGCCTCCCTCCTGGGCTCCCCTGGAGTAAGAATGAAAACTCACTGGGATAGGTAGCCAAGAAGACATTTTTTCAACCAGGGGAAGATCCTGTAGAGGATAAAAATGGGGTCAGGAGGACATGCTTTCCTCCTCCATGGAATGAATTTAATTACCAAATAATGAAGTATATCACTTGTGAGGGGAGGTTTAGCATTGTGTATGGCTATCACTTTAGGTTACTACATGAATCGAGGTATGGAATAGATCTGCCTCCAGCTAAAAAGTTGAGTCTCCCATATTTCCTCCTCCAATCTCTAATAGAATGCAGTACCAAGCTAAATTTAAGAATCCCAAACCAGTTTTCCCACCATGGGCTCATCAAACTATTGGTAGAAGATGCCTTACATACCTATACCATTCCCATAGCTTGGGACATTTTCAGAAATATGTCTAGATATGATGATATAAAAACTTTGGTTGAGGATTTCAACCCATCTGGCAGTCAGGAAGAGGAGGAGGAAATTGAGGCAGAAGGACATGAAGAGACACCACAAATGTAGACAATGGAAGAGTAGGAAATAGAGGAGGAACATGAAATAGAAGAGAAACTTGAAAAACCCATAGCAGAAAAGAAGACCACCCCAAAGATAAAGAAAAGGAAAAGAGCAGGAAGTGGGAAGAAAAAGCCTAAGAAAGTCCAAAAGAAGACTACCACAAGCAAGAAAGGAACCCAGAAAGAAAAAGAGAAGCCATTGCCAGAAATAACAAGCAAGGAAAAGACAGCAGAAGATGAAGGGGAGCAGCAGCAAGAAACATCCCCTGATACATTGGCAAAAGAAGCAGCAACTATGCTGGCTACATTAAGCACTCCAACCAAACAAAAAGGAAAAATAAAAATGGAAACTTCGATGTATTTTAAAGTGAGAAGGAGCATCCAGATAAAGGTGGGTAAGCCCTAGCCTCCACTGAAGGAACCTATCATAATCACAGATGCACCTACTAAATAGAAGGAGGAATCCCCCTCCAAAATATCTATCACTTATGAGAGAGGAAGTCCCAAGAATTCCACCTGGAAGGAGAAAATTAGACTAATGGACAACAAAATAGTTCTACAGGAAGCTAAGTCTTCTCTACAGGAAACGTTGTCCAAGTTAAAGGATACTAAAAAATTGGAAGAGGAGGCAGCGAAACAATCACAAGAAGAATACAAGACTGAGGAGATACCTGAACCAAGCCCTCAACCTAGTTTGGGCTCATATTACAACTTGTTAGAAAGTGGGAAGATCATCCCATAGAAGTTTGTTGTACCACTTTTCTTTGCATTGGAACAGGAAAGGGTTAGGACCCACACTTAGATGAGAATTTCTAAATCCAAGGGAGTTGTAGACATAAGATACCTAGAAGAACAACTGAAAGAATTAAGAAGAGAATTGGCAATGGTGAGACACACTAAGAGTAGTAAAAGAACCCAGCCATAGGAGGAAAATGCACTGCTGAAAAAGCAATTACAGCAACAACAAACTCAAGAGCCAGACATGACACAAATTTCTGAAGAGAAGCAACTACAGGAAGGTCCCTTAGCAGGACAGGAAAAAACATAGGAACAACATCCAAGGGAAGAGACACAGCTTGATATGGAAATATTGATAAAGCAACAACGAGAGAGGGAGTCTCAGGAAATAGTTGAAATGCTGATGTTGAAACAATAGTTGTAGTGGAAGCCTTGCAATGTAGACAACCGATCAGATCTTATGCATTGTATCTTAAATACCAATGGCTTTAGTTTCAAATCAAAACATTGGCCGAAAGGGGCACAAACCCTTTCCAACATTATGGTTAATTTATGCATCTGTGTGACACTAGTTTGGCTGAGGACAAGGCTAAATTAGCAGAGTTTTATTTACATAATATGGCACTCCATGATATGAACTTTTGGGACCCCAATGTTGCATTGGGAGATGTACAACTCATGGTTATGGCTTCCTAGATGAGCCATGAGGAAAAAAGGGCAGTGGAAGTTCAACAAATCATGGCCAAAGAACTGAATGAGCCCCTACTAATCAGGGCAAAACTAGAAGACCCCTCAGCTCTAATATATGCTCATCAACACCTTGCTAACAACCCTCAAGTTCTCCCAGATTATGTCGAAAGGCAAGCGCAAGCCATCGTCCATTTTGAGGACATGGAAAGATTATTTGGTGATGATTGTCTTCATGTTTGTACGAGGAGGTGGAATACACTATCCTATTGCTTGAAGATCAGGGAGTATCACTCCCCAACAAGAATGAGGGAGGCTTTGGCAAGAGTGCCCCTTTATAAACAATCGATGCAAAACTGAAGGCCAATTGTATTGGCCTAAAGTTCAATCCTCCACTACCCTTAGGACTACTGGAATGGGTTAAGGAAGAAGAAGAACTGCTCAGTGGTAGGAAGTAGATAGAAAGGCAGGTTTTCATGACAGGGAAGAAGACATCACCTCAGAAGCATGGGATGCCAAGGAAGCAGTTAGGGCCATCAAGGATGAAGAGCTGGATTATTTGCTCAAAGGATGAGCAACCCATTCAACAGGGGGGTGATGATGAGCCCCAGAAATGGGTAACTTTATGGGCTCATTTTGCCTATTATTCTCATTTAATCCACCATTCTCCATAGTTTTATGCATGCTTTTGAATATATTTATGTTAATTGACTAAATGGGGATAGTCATTTTGCCACAAAGTCTAATACGTGCTTATTATATATTTTTGGACCTTTTTTGGACCAAGATCAAGCATTTATGAAGTAGATTGGCAGCCAATTCGAAGAAACAAGGTTGACGATTTATAGGAGGGGTGTCTCCTGCACTAAATGATCCCTTCCTCAAGTTCTCCACCAACAGCTCGGAGTTCAACAACCCACCAAAGATGATTTCAATGGGCAGCCGAGCAAGTTACTGAAGTGGTTGTTATCTGCAAGTTTTGGAAGTTGAGTTCCTAAATTTTACGAGGACTGTTGGGGTCCTCAACTTGTGTAAAGAATAAGGCCTCAGTTCTCAGTAGGTTAGCTATTGAATAGTCTATTTTCACACTTTAGTGCAGCTCTCTTCGAACTCTTTCTGTAAACAGTTTTGTGACATGACTATTATTTTTTGATCAATGAAGATGAATTCAGCCTTGAACCAACATTGATATTTCTAAGGGGGCTTTAGCTCTTGGGGTTGGGCCCAACCCAAGTTCCCAGTACCTCCTTTGTGTACTTTTATGTGTTTTTATTGCATTCATAGAATAATTTTTGTTATCTAGGTTAAATATTGCTTTATTACTTAGGTTGTTTTTGATGATTAAGATAGTTGTTCTTGCTTCAGGTTGATTGGTTAGATTGCTACAATAATCGAAAAGATCCACAAAAGGGCTACCAAGAAGGGTTTGAGCTCCTTTCTCCCTCCTTGGGACCATGAATTGAGACCAAAGCACTCTTGCTGCCCCCAAAACACTGTTTTTCTTTCCAATGCAATTGCTAGTGTGTGAATTCGAGTTGGAGAAGTTGATATCAGTTATATTTACATGCTTGGATTTTTCCTTGATTCATTTTTCATAGATTTCTTGCATCATTTCCTATCCATAAAATTCTATTCAACGCTTTTATGTTTTCTAGGTCAGAATTAGGTCAAAATAAATAAATCTCTGTTTTTTTCATCTTTTCTTGGATCAGTTTCGGAAAGAAGTGTGCAGAACACTTGTAAGACACTCCAACCTACCCTTCCTCCATCATACAACCTGCTCCAGTCTCTCTCTCAAGATTTCTTTCACCCATTCGCCATACTCTCCCAACTTGCCCTAATTTCTACATTTTTGTGCAACATTGCTTTCTTCATCTTTGAACAAATCCAACCATCTTCATCACTCCTAAGCTTCATTTAGTAGGTCCTAGATCCCTTAAAATCCCTATACATCCTTCATTTCCACTTTCATACCATTTTTCCACCATCAACTCTCCAAAAACCACTTTCAGCCTGCTCCTGTAGAACTTCCTGTAGAATTTCCTGTAGATCCCCTGCAGACTTCCTGTAGAAGTTCATGCGAGCGATTTTTCGAAGTCTGATGAAAATGGAAATCTCCAGAAGAATTATAGGGACCCCTTAGGTCCTCTCCACACCTTCCTAATCATATGCAATAGCCAAATCCATCTCCTTTCGCCGCCAAACCTCTGCACAGTAAAAAATAGTTAAAACACATGCATAATAATTCTGCATAAAATTGCTCAAAAATAAAAAAATATATATATAATTTTTCCATATTTTCCATCAGAAGTAGCTTAAACACATGAATTTTACCTTTGCAATAGTTAATGGCATCCATTTCAGTAGCTAACATCTCTTTTCTTACACAAGTAGGGTTAGTTGGTAAAACTAGGGTTTGCATTTCCTTTCAGCTTTCATCTTCTTTCTACAAGTAGACTAGCCTCTTTGAGTTAGCTTTCATCCATCACAGTTAAAAGCTTCTTCTAAGAACTCATAGAAGTTGGGTTAAGCTCCTAGCGAACTTGTGCCAGCTGATCAAGTGACAGCCTGCAGTAAGAGCTAGTACTTGTGCATACAACACCATCACTTCCAAATTTGTTATGAACTACCAGGTTGATAAAAGTGAAGTAGGGAGTCCCATTAGTTGCAACATCATTGTTGCAAAACTGGAGCGCACCAATTTCCATGACCCAAAGGCAAAATCGGGCAAGAGTGTATGCTCTTCCTCTGACTCCACCCACCAAGACCTTATTTGTTGTATCCACATCATCCCCCATTTGCACCCACTCACCAAAACAGAGTGTCAGATTCTTTCAGGAGGCTTTGACACACTTCAATTTCTTGTCTTTGTCAGAGTGCGGAGCTGTCAGGTGGTCCTGGAGGGGATTATGTGTACTTGTGGTATCCTTCTGAGATTGTGGGTTATAGGTATGAGGGTTCACAACTGGGGTGTCAAAACAATTGGACAGGGAGGTAGAAGGTCCAAGATCAGTAGAGGAGTTTGAGAAAGGTGTAGAATCTGGTGAGAGTGGAAAGAATTCTATTGTAGATGCAAACACTACTGATGAAGGGAGAGTAGAGGAGGGTGGCAGATGTGGAGATTGCAACGGCACTGAATCAAATGATGGGGACGGTGGAATGCATGAAGCGAGGAGATGTAGGGTGGTTACTGAGAGGGGAGGGAAGTCAAGTCCCAGAGAAGCAATAGAGAGAGCGGAGAATAGAAGGCAGGGCTTGGGAGGGTTGGGATCGGAGTAGACGGACATCAAACCTGACAACAACGGAAAGGGCATTCCCAGAGACCTAGAAACCAACACCTCTCACAAAGTGCTAGGGCTTGACCAGATGAACTCGTAGGGATTTGGATCTGCCAAATAATCAACCACATCCTCATCCATAGTCGACAAGCTGCAGTCAATACCGGAGATAGCAAGAACGGACCGTGGAGCCACTTGACAACAAAATAGGGATGGTTTTCAAGCTGACCGTGATGGCGTAGATGCCAACACAGCAGGGGATAGTGGTGTGCAGCAACAGAGTATGTAGTAGGGTTGATGGGCAAACCATAATTGTTCTCGTTTAGGTTTTCTTTATGATTATTATCTATATTAAAAGTATTTTCTCATATTATATATATATAGAGAGATATTTAATTAATTGTCCATATAACCTGATATAATTTCATGTAAAGTAATTAGAATTTAAAAAAAAATGTCAGTAAGATTTTTAAAGCTCATACTTTTCAAAAATATTTAACATGTTCATATCAACTTCAATATATATCTATATATAGAAAAAAAATGTTAAAAGAAAATATTTTAATGTTCTATAGAATAAAATATTCCCTAATGGTTATGAATAAAATATTTAATATGAATTAATATTGACTGAAAAAAATATTAATAACAGTGATAAAATAACTCAATGCACATGTTATGTAATCTCTATATCATTCAAAAACAAAATTTAAAAAATTAAGATTACACGTAGTATTTTGCACTGTAAAATAAGTTTGCACATGATCCCTCTGGGGTTAGTGGTTATGATGGATTTATGTTAGTTAATATGATATTATATTTGGATAAAATATATATAATATGAAGTGAAATTTATTTATGAATTTTTGTATATAAATAGTAGAGTAAATTTATTTAACTTCATATTTATCATTATAGTTTATGTATTTTTAATATTTTGAGACTCCTTCCAAAGAATTCCCCACAATGGTATTTTGTCAATTAACCATCATCACATAGTCTCACATATATGAATTTATTAAAATCCTCAACCCTTCTAATTCTAATTACATATTGAGTGTTTAGTTGGCGGACCCATTTTTGATCACCAATGACCATTTTCATTTAGAAGTAGAACCTTTCCAAAGAAAATACTTTTGTAATTTTTTACTTCCTTGAACATGTTGATTGGAGCTGTTGACACCGACAATAAACATATCGGAATAGATTTTATTAATACTATAAGATGATTATTTCGTTACATTTTATTGAGTTAAAAAATGTACCACAAACCTCATGTCTTTACTAGGACAATGCTTTTTGCTAATCCATGCCATCTACCTACTTCTTTGAAGAATAATTTTGCTATGTTATTCGTATCACTTATCTTCTTGCAGGCTATAAAATGTGTCATTTTTGAAAATATATCAACTACATAAATTGAGTCATTTCCCTTTTGAGTTTATGTTATTTATAGTATAAAATTCATGCTTACAGAGTGTGATGGTCTAATTGGAATTGGTAGTGGTTGATATAATCTAGTATTATGACATCTTCCTTTGGCATATTGACATCTTACACATATTTCAACAATTCTTTGTATATCATCCTTCATTCTTGACCAAAAGTAAAATTCCTATAATTATGCTACAAACGTTTCTTACTCAATCGTCCACTATGTTTCTCTAAATTTATTAGATTTGCTCTCATGGAACCTCTTGGAATGCATAATTGACTTCCTTTAAACAAAAATCCTTCTTGTATCATGTAATATAACCATGGAGTTATGTCTTTACTTACAGTATTTTCATAACCTGCATTAGTGTGTTTGAAGTTTGGATCATATTTATACATATCTTTCAACTCATCCTTCCCTTAAACATTCACGTGGAATTCATGTAGAACTAGATTGATTCTACTTAAAGCATCTACCACTTTATTTGACTGTGTGCCTTTATGCTTGATAGAAAATGTAAGATTTTGAATAAAATCATCCCATTTAACATGTATTTGATTCAATTTTGTTTTGATTTTTTTATATTATAAAGCATGATTTTCAGAATAAAGGATAAATTCTTTTGGCATGAGGTAATGTCTCCATTTATTTAATGTTAGTATGATGGCACAAAACTCCTTATCATATGAAGAATATTTTGTTTTGGCTTCATTGATTTTTTAACTGAAGTAAGCAACCAATCTCCCGACATCACTTAGAACAACTCCTATTGTAATTCCATTGGCATCAATTTCAATTTGGAAAGGCTCTTTAAAATCTGGAAGTGCTAGGACATGTTATTTTAATTTTTATTTAACAACTCAAAGTTCTTATTAACAAATTATGTCCAATAAAATTGTATTTTAATTTATTTGATTGTGTCCACAATTGGAGCATAGATACCGCTAAATTTTTTGATAAATTTTCTAAAGAGACTTGCCAAACCATAGAATCTTCTTAACTCAGAAAATCTCCTTGGGGAGGCTAGTTGTTTATGGCCCTGATCTTCTCTTGATCCGTATTCAAACCATCCTTTGACACCACAAATCCCAAGAACAATAATTATGTCTTCATGAAGCTACATTTCTTTAAATTAATTAGTAACTTCTCTTGTAGAAGTTTCCTCAATAGCATTCTAATACATCTCAAATGTACTTCTTCTATTTGACTGTAAATTAAGATATCATCGAGATTAACAAATTTTCCAATGAATTCTTTTAAGACCTCATTCATGAACCTCATATACGTACTAGGAGAATTGGTAACCCTGAAGGGCATTACCTACCATTCATACAACCCATTAGTTTTAAATGTTTTTTTCCATTGAACATCTTCTCTAATTCTAATTTGATGATATCCACTTTTTAGGTCTATTTTAGAAAAATATGCAACACCACTTAAGCAATATATTAGATCGTCAATGTGGGGAAACAAAAACCTGTACTTGATTGTAATTTTGTGAATTTCTTCATAATATGTACATATTCTCCATCATCCATCCCTTTTCGGAGCTAATACTATTAGAACAACACATGGGCTTAAGCTTTCTCAAATGAGACCCTTATCCAATATTTTTTGTATTTGATCCTTAATCTCCTTATTCTCTTTTGGAGTCATTTTATAAGATGCTTTATTTGGAAGGTTAGTCCCTTGGATCAAATCCATGTGATAAATAATCCTCCTATAGGAGGAAATTTATCTAGTACGTCATCTACTATAATATCAAAAAATTCATTAAAAATATTTTTAATTTCTTATGGAAAATCATTGAAATTTTTGCTTGTGATTACTACCTTTCACTTACTAATCAAATTAAATTTTACCTTCTCATGTTTGATTTCTTGCAGAAACTCCTTGCCACTAAGTAGCAATCTTTTTTGATTATTTTTCTCTTGTATACTTTGATTTTTTATTGAAAAAAATGTATGCTTTTCATCATCCTTCTCAAAAGTATATGTATTAGTCTTTCCATCATGTATGGATATCCATCATATTTCTAGGTTCTTCCTAATATCTTATGGCACACATTCATAGGCATAACATCACAAAATCTTTGTAGTGTCCTATAGGAAATTCTACTTCACATTTCTCATTAACTACACGTTAACTAGTACATGATGTCCCTTGTGCAACCATGATACTTTGTAGGGAGTGGGATGTATGGTTTTCTTTAGTTTTAATTTTTCTACCATATTTGTAGATACAATATTATTACTACTCCCACTATCTATAATAACTTTGCAACATTTTCCCCTTGATTTACAAATAGTTATGAATAACGTTTTTGTTTCTGTGTGTTCCTTTACTTCTTTATAATACTTTTATAATGTTATTTTCATCATTAAAGATTCTCCTATTTCAGACGCATTTTCATGTACAGACGATTTTAAACCTTTTATATCATTGTGTGAAATATGTGTGCTTCCTTGACTAGAAGCCTTATCTAGACATTTATTAAATTTATAACCAATTATGTTACATGTATAGCATCTAACTACAAAATTACTTCCTCTACCTCATTGAGATGGCCTTTTTCCTTTGAAATATTTACCTCTGGATGATGGTGTTGGCTAATAGGAATTATTCCCTCTTGATGATGTTGGTTGATAAGAATCGTTGTCTCTTGATGATGACATTGGCTAATAAGAACTACTTCCTCCTAGTGATGATGTTGGCTAATAGGAATTTCTACCTCCTTCTCTTTGGAAGGGAGACATTCCACTTGATTGTCCTTTGCTTCTTGCTATATTATGTTCCCTTCCTCTATGACTTTTCTTTATTACTAGCTTCTCTGAATCTACATTAAGGGCTATCAGTAGGTTTCTTCAACAGTTCTTGAAGACAAAAATTTTAACTCATACTTCTTCTTGTAAAGCCTAGTTTGTAGTTGACCATCCTCATCCAACTGTTTCTCCTCTGGCTCCTCAAACTCTATGTGACATCTTCATTTATCTTAAAAATATCAATTTTATTTATATATTTTTTAGTAATAATAATAAAAAAATGGGTTAGATTTACTAAAAAAAAAAAAATCAATACATAAAAATATAACCAAAAATCAAATATTTAGATTATAAGCTTAAACTAGAAATTACCAACTAGATCACTCGCAAGAGGAGTGTTCATCGACACAATAACACCAAATATAAAAAACATATCTCAAAAAATCCTCAATATTTGAGTAACACCTAGGGCATATAGATTGGACTGATAAAGGAAATATAACAAAGACTTATTGTTTTCCATTAATAATATACTATGGTGGTAACCTCTTTCTTATTTGAACTAATTGTTGTTCTCAAAATCGTGTAGATGGAATTTATTTCGAAATGCATTTTAGTACACTTGTTGGACCCTTGTATGAAAAATAAAATTTTACCACTGTAGCCACACCAGTGAAACCAAGGGACCACTATGAGTCACTTACACCACCTTTTGATCATAGGCACCAGTTCAAAATGAAAGCGAGAAAAATGCAGTTAATATTTATTTACATTCCGTAAGTGATATTGCTTATACTAAAATGTTACAATGTGTAAATTTTGATCTACACTATGATATACTCAGTACAAAAATGTTGTAAAAGACCCAATGACTAGATCAACTAATGAGCATGTGGACAAGATTATTTTTTCAGCGGACAAAACATACAATATAGATAATATATTCTTCTTATGGACATAAATGGGTAGTGTTGACCTAAGGTGAGGTAATATTAATGCCGCAGTTGTACACGTACCTCGTGATCTAGAAAATTTATGATGTGAAATTTTAGAAGTGGGGAGAGAGACAGAGAGAGATCTTGAGTTTCGAATGGATATGCTACTTGTGTTGCCGTTAGTGCAGTTGGTTTTTGTGTAGCTGGTGTTGATGATGTGTAGTTTTTTCTTACGTGCAACCATTGAGAGATGCTTATCTAAGATGGAGGAGTGAGAGCATTCAAGATTTGGTTTAGGGACTATGGTATAGAGTCAAAAAGACTTGAGCATAAGGACGTGGGAGGATTTGTGTATGCATAGTGCATATGTTTAAGGGTCCATATTTTTGAGACAGTCATTGGGTGGTTTAAAAATTTTGAAGCTTTTTTACTAGTTATAAAGGTGTTTCGAAGGTTTTATATGTTTACTATTATATCTCCTCAAAGGGGATTGATTGGAGCCTTCAATGGTATTAGTTGCGTCTCTCAACTGTTGTTAGTTTATCCTTCCTCTTTTATCTTGGTTCTTGGATCGCAGTCACTTCTAGGTTCGCCTCCATAGGTGGTTATGTTTGTATGGGTACCACATGGTATCATATCATATGTGATATGGGAGTGGTATTACCACTCTAGGTGAATTGTGTTGAGTTTATCCCTGTTGTATTTTGGGCCATTATTTTTCCTATTTCATCTCCTTCATATGATATTTGGTTATCGGTCTTTAGAGTTTTGGGGTTGAATTTTGTTAGTGTATTGTGATGGTGTGCATATGCAAACATTCTCTGTGACCAAGCATTGGATTGATTTTTTTCATAGTTGTTGCACCTGGATCATCACCACTTTCGAAGTGATTTTTTCAAAAGTATTTTGAGTTAGGAGGTTGGTGGGATTTTATTAAAGCCATCCTATACACCCTTAATGTTGAGTACAAAACACTTTAAGGTTACTACATCACTACAAGATACATCTTAGCGATTTGATTGGGAGATTATCCACATTATTTTGGTTTATTTACTATGATGTGATGGGAGATCTACTTCTAGAGATGGAGTATAGTAGATCAATCTAGAGGTGTTTTTCTTTGTTCACGTGTATTCTAAGGTATCTTCATGCATGTAGGACACGTGGTGGGTGGTGGGATAATTGTATAAGTGATGTGGGGATTTACTCCAAGTCTGATCTCTAGGATTGTGATTAGATTTCATATCTTCCTTTCCTCTCAACATTTGGTTTTCTCATTTTTAGATGGAGGAAATATAAGGAAAGGTTGAGGTTATATGCTCTACTATTCTAAGTTCCCCATATCTCATCTGGGGAGTCTTTTCGGTGGCCAACATATGGTTTTCTAGATGCTTTATGTTTTGTTGATAGATCTTGATAGTTGTTTTAGGGTTCTAGTGGCTCTATTCAAGTTGATGGAGTTAGAAAGGACATTTTGATGTTGTTGGACCTACCAACATGTCACGGGATCTCCCTTGGTGAGAAGTCCCAACTAGAACTTAGATCGTTTGGTGTAGGTGTCCCAGCAGTGGGTTGTACAGTATCGCCTTAACTGCGGTTGCGCGTAGCGGTAAGTAAGATGTCCTTGTTGGTAGAAAGGGTGTGACATGCACAACAAGCCAATGAAGGTGCATGAACGGTTCTAACACACGAAAGGTGGAATGAGTGTGCCCCTTGGAAACCTGTGTAAACATGCAGCTTGGAAGGGAACACATGAGTAAAGATGCATCACAAGCTGGAGGGAAGGTAAACCAACAATATGAATTGATGGTTAAACCAACAACACATTTCAGTAAGATTCATACATACATATATAGAAATATGTTATACATACAGGCATAAGAAAACATATACATATATCATTAGAGTAAACAAGTTAACTAAAATACAATAACAACATATGCATGAAACTTGTTGGCTCAGTTATATTAAGAAGTGAAAGTTCCAATCACACAGTACAACCATGACCAACCACTAGTCTCAATAACGGAACATTATAGTCTCGTAACATGTGCATCATTGTCTTGAGTGCGGCCAGACCAATGACATACTGATGCATTGTGTCTGCACTAATCTCCAGGTTTGCATTGGTGGCCATGCGCATCAACTCGTCAAAGTACGTGCCCATCTCCCTTCGGACTTGACTCTTTCTGTTTGCCTTGGTGAGTGTCCCAATAGATGGGATCGCATGTGCATGTACAACAACATTCATGCTTCTGAACACTTGTGCATGGGAAGCCTACAAACTAGTGATGAGCTGCGGGAGTTCCTCATAGTTTTGGATCTAACTTTGGATGTGTGCCTTTAACTTAACCACCACTGCCTTCATCATCTTAGGCAAGTGTAATGGGGCTCCCTTGTATCTCATTGTCCATGTTTTCATGTGGTCGACAATAGTATGCAAGTTTGAAAAGATACGTGCTCTCCTAGCACAACGTTGCTGCCAACTGTTGAGATGGACAAATGCCTTATGCATGATACCAAATCTGGAATACAACACCTGCATGATTGTCTAGATGGATGATACTTCATCCAGTATCACCTTCTTCACCTCTTCTCTGGCGGATGATGTAACCAGTTGTCCTCCCTGCTTGGTTGTTTGTAACTCCTTAGCCATTCGCTCATTCTCTGCTATCAAGAATCCAACACTCGAGCTAGTGGCTTCAGCATATGCTCTGGTAGCATCAGCCAATGTTGTTGGATGTTTGCACACATCAGATATGATCACTCGTTCCTCAAACTACAGAGGATATGTGTGGACATCTAGAGTACACACTCTATGTGCTTGCACAACTCTATGATGTGACTTGTCGATGATATGGTGTGTTTATCTTCTTCTGCATTCTCTCTAAGGATCCCAATATCTCCTTGGTCACTCTGGACTTGCTCTGCTTCCAGATCCAGTGAAGTCGGTGGGTTGACTTCTTGGTGGTAAGGCATGAGGTCGATGTCTTGCTCTAACTTTGACTACCCTATCTCAGTATCCATCTGCTCAAGTACTTGTTCAATCTCTTGAGTGAAGTCCTTCTCCTATGACTGCTCACCCTCTCTACGTTGTGCCAACTACTTGGATCAGCCTACCACCTATATCGGCATAGTTTCATCAATATTTTCATGTTGTGCCCCCTGTTGTGTTTGTCTCTACTGCGCTTCCTTCTCCTATCTGTGTAAATCTTGTTCTTTCCAAAGTTTCTCCTTCAACTCTTGCAACTTCTTCATTGTTTCCTGCATCCTCTGTTTATCTCTCTGCCTTTTCACGGTCCTCTTGTCGTATTGTCGCCTCTTTGCCTCTATCTCCAAAGAGGCTTTCTACACAAGTGGATATGCTCGGAACTTGCAACTTTTTTCTGCCTCTACGCTATCAACAATCTTTCTCTTGCCTTTGTCATGCACAGGCATGTTACCCTCTATTGTTGGTGCTCTCCTAGATGTTGCTTCGCTAACCATTCCATTGTTATGCCAGCCAATTCATTGGGCCTAGAGAAGTTGTGACAATATTCATGGGTCTTCCTCAGCAAAATGACACGCCCCGTGGATCCAAGGAAATTACACTCTTGCATAGTGATCCTTCACAAGGTAATGCAGGTCGTACGAATTGAAGCTTCTAGTGCCAAAGGTAAATATTTTGAACTCTTCTATCTTGGCATCCATATGCTTGATATTTTGTATCTCATACAACTTGATCCACAATAGAAGAGTGGGCCACGGTGCCTTCTTCTTCCAATGCAGTCTAGCTGACAGTCTTGCCAAGATGTGGTAGGACACTTCTTGCGTGACAAGTGTTTCCATGGAAAACTTCAGCAAAACATGTGCAGTCTCCTCTGTGCTATACATCTGTATGAAGGTGCCAAAAGGTGTGAGGCATACCAATCTGATATGTCAATCAATGCCTCCATTGTTGCTTTCAACATGCAAGGTGGGTCCTTCTCAAATATCATCTTGTACACCAGGCTGACAAAATGGTCTCACAACTATGTGATGACTCCATAGAAGCTACATTTGGAAAATAGTTTGAAATAAGTGTTTACAGAGATTTTTGATGATGTCCATGCCCACTTCAAGCCTGAGAACTTCTAACGAGAACAGATTACATCAAAGATGTATGCAGACATGTAGATTTATTCTTGCTAACCTTTGGGTGGATTTTGAGCTCCTATTACTTGTTCCTTCAACCTGTGAGCCAACATGTCAGACCAGTCGCATGCTTTTTTTTCACTGGCCATTTCATCCAACACGATCAGCCAACTCTGTGGGAAGGTCTCCGTGCTCTCTTAGCCATACAAGCGGCATGAAAATATGACCTAGTATTAATATGCCTTCCACAGTATTTTTGTCTTATAAATCTAGTTTGGTGTCATCCTGAACTTGGATGGCTCCTTCACCTAGTTCTTCAAGATATCCCTGGATTTTGCATTGTTGTTGGGTATGTTGAAGGGTGTATCCATCGTGATCACTAGCTTCGGCAAGTGGTACACCTACTAATAGTCTTGTGCCCTGAAGGTTGTAATCTATGTCCCGTTGACACTAATTAATACCATCGTCTTGGGATTAGTATGTGAGACGATCCAATGTATCATGTGTGTGCATGGAAACACGAGATACCTACATGCAATTTAGTACAAGACGGACTTGTGAATGTTCACATAGACTTTGTGGTCTTCAAGATCTTCCTCAAATGTGCCTCAGAATGCATCATTAATCTCCTTCCATTTCATCTTGATGTCTTTGTATACAATAATCTTAGTGTTTTCGTAAATCAGAAAACTTATAGACACTTGCTCAATCACTTCTCTAGTTGTGCTTCCATTGGTTTCCTTTGACCCTACTCTCT
Organism: Pinus taeda; assembly: GCA_000404065.3. Lineage (NCBI taxonomy): Eukaryota > Viridiplantae > Streptophyta > Pinopsida > Pinales > Pinaceae > Pinus > Pinus taeda. The sequence continues at coordinate 104,828 of APFE030900235.1, read as the reverse complement.
TGGAGGCCATTGATCATGAACTGTTGAGAGATGGACGAACATCTACTATACCTTGAGACATGACAACATGCATGGAACGAAATCTATCAATTAAAGCCAAAGCAAACTTGAGGACTGACATGCAACATTCGTGGGATACTGTTGGAAAGGATTGCACAATTTTCACTGGGAGACCAGGAGACTGACTGCTAGAACTGCACAAAATGTAGTCTGGACTGTCAGGAGGCTATTTTACTGCTGGAATTTCACAATGCGCAATCCTGAGTGACCTACTAGGTGTTGAGATTGCATAGTGCGCAAGTTCAGTGGGCAAGTCATGCAGACCTAGGGACTGCATTGCACAATTTTCTAGGCCAGCAGACACTCCCTCTCAGGATTGCACAAAGAAAGTTTGGAGGGCATTGTCTAGCAAGATTTTCACATTTTCTAGGAGGAAGGTAGATCCTTCCCTCTTAGAAATGTGCAATGTTGTCTGGGCAACGCAGAGTCTAGGCGAAGGTTGCCCAAACCTATCGATAGATGAGTAAAAACATATGAAGATATGAATGCATGGTGAAACTAAGTGTAGGAAAGAGTGAATGATCATGTATGCAAAGAACGAATGCAAGATCCAGAAAATCAGAAAACATGCATGTGCGTGAAACAAGTCCCTGAATCAGCGACTGCCTGTGAAAAACAGTGTCATGCATGAGACAATAATGAGATGCAAAAAAAAAAAATGGTACTTCTACTAGCTAACATGCATGCAAACAACAGCAAGCGTTCATAGAAATCAAGGAGACAACACTCAGACAAGCCAAAAGATAAAAAGTGACAGAAATGCTGCAAAATACAAGTAAAGCGGACTTACCCGGATATAGCTGAGTTGGATGTGCCGACGACTCCTATATGTGTTGTGGGATGTGAGAGATCTAAGATCAATGTGAATAATGAGCTCTCAAGTATCAAATAAATAAGTTTGAAGGCAATGAAGCACATGCCACAAATCTAGGAAAAAGCGACACTTGGAGGGAAGTTTCTAAAACGATCTTTGCATGTAACCTCCAACTGCTAAAAATAGATCCCCAAAATCTAAGGATGCTTTTTGCATGTTTCTTTTTTCTATTTCAGGAAAAAGAAGCCCATGCATGCAAATCAAGTCTACTGGGTCCCGGAGGGAACCGATCAACCTGAAGGCACATGCAACAACCTGGTTGACTGATAGAGGGATTTGTGTAACTTTTGGGAGCAGCTGGGCTGGTTATCCTAGAGGGATTGCACAATTTCTGAGGTTTGTAGTTGACTTCTGTCCATAATTGTGCAATTTCTAGGCTGATCTGCAATGCTAGGTCAAATTGCATAGTTTTCTCAAGGAAGCATGTCTGACCACATTGTGCAATTTCTAAGCCCAACACACTACCCAATATATTTATGCAATTTTTGAAGGGAAGGTTAGTTCCCCTCCAGAATTGCACAAATTTCTGAGGGAGCTACTGAGCCAACAACTATCTTAGGTCCGAAATGGCAGCCTATGAGGGGAGTGAAGCAAACTGACATACATAGGTTGCCAAGCCACCGAAAAAGTGATGAATCCTATGTACTTGATAATGTAAGACATGCTGCTAGGATGGTTGGTAGGGAGGATCCAAAACGAAGATAAGGAAAAATTTTGGTGGGTGGATGTAGCCGCTACAACACTTGGCGACATACTGGTAGAACTCCAGCTCTTTGAACGAACATTGTTTGTGAAAAGAAATTCTAGCACCTCTAGAGGTGTTGTTCAGTTCTCTGTTTGTATTGGTTTCCACACTTGCTTGATTGTAATATATAGCATCTACCACATTCTTGGTTGGTTGGCACTCATTCCAAGCCAAGCCAACACATTGTTTCAATTGGGTATGAGGGTATATTGATGCACAAGTCATATGGTCGTCATAGTTTTAGTTTCATCTCTCATGTTGCTTTGCTGTCAGCAAGCCTTGATAGTACCCCAGTGGAGTCACGTGGGAACACAAGCATCGCTCTGCTACCAGCGAGCCTGGTCAGTGCCCTGGCAGAGTTACTTGCATCACCTCTCTATAAAGGAAGCCTTTCTCTTCTTTCGCCTTATTTTTTTTTTCATTTTTTGAAATTTCTTACATTTTCATCTTTTTTATTTTCCGTAACTGTGCATAGCACTTATTCATTTTAGAGGGGGAAGGGATCCCAACTTATTGAGAGTAGAAGAGTTTGTTCCTTTAGATAATTAGTTTATATATACCTCTGATGTGTTTGTTAAGGTTTTCCCCCTCACCTTACTCTACTTGACTGAGCTGACAAGGATTAACCCAAAAATGACAGACTAGAGTAGGTGATACTAGTTAGCATGCAAGTGTTGTGTTTTCTCCAAGGATCACTTCGAACAGTTCGTATTTTCCATTGATGTATCATGGGCTGAAGAGAACAAGTTCTTCATGCAGAGGCAGGATGATAGATAACCAAGTATTGGTAACTGCACAAGTCCTCTTGTACTTACCCAGCTTGTTTCAAGAGTCACACATAGTTTCATGCGAACTAACCTATGGATGTAAACAAGTGAACAAACAACAAAACAAAGAAAAATAAGAAGTAAATGCGTAAGCAAAGCGAGTAAGAAAATAAGCAAACAAACATGCAAAGTAAGAAGCAAACATACATGCAAGAAAACAAACCAAAAGCAAACACTACTCCTACTCATAAGCTAACGGTGCATGGGTATATTCATGTGAAGTGATACTTCCAATGCAGCCACCGGTGAATTGGTCGACCCATGTTGGTGAAGGTATGGATCGTGAGCAGCAAAACCGTGTGAACCAGCAAACATGAAAGATATAACAATGAAGACAGACACATTCTGAGTTTAGATGTGTCCACAGAACATAACTGAGTGCAAGTGTATATCATACAATCTGTGGACTTACCATGATTTTGTGCAACAGTAAATGTAGTTGTTAATCATAGACATACTCTTGACTATGACATGCAAGCAAACGAAAGAAAAAAAGAAAGCTTGAGTCGCACATGTGTGCTTGCTATGTAAGATTCCTCCAATGCATTAGTGACGGGATCATGTAGCTTGAGTGGAGGAAGCATAATCTGTTTGTGATATTTATCTTAAATGCATACAGATGAGTGATGAGGAGCCTTGGTTGTTTCAACAATTTCTTGATCAGAAGTGAAACCAACCTCAGGACAGTGAGGACCTGACATAATCATCACCTCAAGCTAAAGTGCCTTGACAATCTGCGAGGTTTCAACTTTGTTGACAAATAGATCATCATAAAAAGGTGGATTTGAAAAATCAACTGCGATAGAATCATCATCGTGATCAAATACGAGGGTAAATAGATCACGACATCTATGATTTGCAAAATCAATTATTTCATTGACATCCTCATGATCTAATGAATCAAACAGAGGGGTAGATGAGAAGCAGAAAATTTCACCCTCTATGTTTCTGGAAAAGGTAGATGAAAAATCAAGTGGATTTTCAATGTATAATTTATCCTCTTCATTGTCGGATAATGGACTGACGTCTGGTGTGTTCTGCGAATGATCAACAATGGGTGCATCCATAGATGGGGATACACATGTGAAATCTGGGATGGCAAAATCACCAAACATGTCACGGAAAAATGGAGGAGGCTCAGATAGAAGGGATTTATCCTTAGCTAAGGGTTGATGCTCAAGCTCCGAGTCATACTCTTCATGAATGATAGCACAGGTTGGTTTTGCAACACCAACTTCGTCGATAGCTTGATCCTCATTCATAATAAGTGTAGAGTTTGGAATGGAAGAGCACAAGACAATGCAATCTGGAGGATCAACAGAACATGAAGATGGAGGTTGAGGTAAGACATGCATGTGACAACCCATGGGATTTGCAACCAAATATGTGCAAAAGTTGAGAGAAGTGATGTTGGGAGGATGTGACAGTTGAATGGATGTGTGTGTATGTTCTCCCACATCACTCTGTAGTGGTGGAGCTGTTTGATGAGGGGATGGTATACAGTCACTTGTGATAGCAACCATGCCCGTCTATGATTGCACAACTCCATCACCAAAGTATGCTACGTGGGGCTTGGGCTTAAACTTCTTCTTAGGATTGACATATTTGGTAAGACAATATTCAAATCTTTCCATGAGATACTGGAATTTCATCTGCCTTTTCGAAGCTTGAAACTGCAATACAAGGAAGCGATCCCAAAAATCCATAAGCAATTCTTCTGGGGTCTTCCATTGTTGTAATAGTTTTTGGTTAAGAGGTTCTTGACCAAAATGATGAAAAGTGGATTCAATGAGATCACAGAACTGCTCAAGTGATTGCACGCTTCCTCATGGCAGACTCCATCACCACCGTTGTGGGGATTCGCAAATTGTGTATGTAGGCATTAGACTAGCCTCTTCATTAGAGCATCCATCTACATTATAAAGCATTGCAAAGAAATCTTGTAAGTACATACGCAAGGCCACTTTGCCTTCACCATCATATGTGAATTCGAACAAGGGATCAGAAAACTCCCTTGTGATGTCGATACGTTCGGCATGCGAAAAAACATCACGAAGGGATGAGTGTGATAGTATCCATGATAGATGTGTGAAGATTCAAAACAGGATGATAGGACACATCTTGTCATCTGGCCCTCCTTCTAGCGCCAGAAATTTTGACGGTGTTGGACCTGCCAACATGTTAGGGGATCTCCATATTAAGAAGTCCCAACTAGACCTCATAATGTTTGTTGTAGGAGTCCTAGCAATGGGTCGTACAGTATCACCTTGACCACGGTTGTGCGCAGAGGTAAGTAAGATGTCCTTGTTGGTAGCAAGGGTGTGAGATGCACAACAAGCCAAGGATGGTGCATGAACGATTCTAACACACAGAAGGTGGAATGAGTGCACCCCTTGGAAACCTATGTAAACACGCAACTTGGAATGGAACACACGAGCAAAGATGCATCACAAGATGGAAGGAAGGTAAACCAACAATCCGAAGTGATCGTTAAACCAACAACATGTTTCAGTAAGATTCATAGATACATATGCAGAAAGATTCTATACATACATGCATAAGAAAACAGATACATATATCATTAGAGTAAACAAGTTAGCTTAAATACAATAACAACATATGCATGTAACGTGCTCGCTCTCTTATAATAAGAAGTGAAAGTTCCAATCATACAGTACAACCATGACCAACCACTACTCTTGATAACAGAACATTATAGTCACTCCCACCTGCTCCTCCAAAGAGATGTAATAGCTCTACACTGTGGAGAAGCCAAGGCTCATTACAATACTGTGCAAGCTTTCTCTAAGATACTCCTATCGGAGGCTTGGTTGACCAAAAGCCTGTACAATGAGTTATGAGGTACTATAAATAACAAAGGGTGGTGTGACCCTTGACATTCCCCTTTGTGATTGTTCACCTACCCTTATGACTCTTCAACTACTCTATGACTGTTATATTCAACTATCGACACTTGAACTTCCACTTTCCAATATGTTACATATAATCTGCACATGTACCCATGTGACACAAAATAGGCTTGAGAAAGCCATGCAAGACATCGCTATGACTTGGACAACAGTTCGAATACCAACTCTTCGACATCCTCATGATGGTTGATGATAGCGAACTGATACAAATCTTGGTAGTCCGTGATGGTGTCCATGTACTCTGTGGTGACACATTTCTAGAAACCTATTCACCTATGATAAATATACCAAGTAGTTAAGAAAACAATATGATGCTAGATGATGTTTTTACAAAAATTAGAATTTTGTAATATCCTTTTTATTTTTTTAGAATGTTTAAAATGAAAACAAAAACATACTTGATCAAGTATTTGGAAGAAATATCAAAGTAATACCTTATTTAGTACTTTCTGACTCCAGATAAATTACAATCTTTACCCTGTCAGATTTTACTATAATTTGGGTATCTGGCTCCTGTGAGATCTCAACAGAGTTGGTTGATTTTTGTTTTCTTGAATTTTCATGACAACTACAACCAACTCTTACTTGTTCATTTTCCTATGTTAATTTCTCAATTCGATCGGTTAGTTGTGGAACAATTACCAGATAGTGTCGATGCCAATAGAGGTCTAACAAAGCCTTAGAGGCGGCTTTATCTGCTCTAGTTTTTTATTCTCATAAATTATTAACACTCTACGGAGTGTCTCGATCATTGGTAATCTCGAGCTTAACCTTCTTAGGTAGGGTTTCCTCCAAATCAGCAACACTTTGATTAGAAGGGGATATTTTTTTTTATTATGTCGCATTCGAGAGAATTTCCTATTCAATAACTTATCTTTTATATGTTTATTATTTTCCTGTCGCGACTGACTATCTGTGCATTGATTTGCAGGGTCTGGATTAAAGGAGTCCAACTATGGTTTTTCCTTCTCAAATACATGTTTATATTTCTGAGTAGATTTCCTTTGAACCTCACACAGTTTAGCAGGAACATTTTTATTTTGACTACGGCATAATAGAACAGTTTCAGGATCTTGAACCTCGTCCCTTTTCTTAATTGAAAATGTTGCTTTTAGAGCAGAACGAAGGTCACTAAATTGGGTGTTATTGTTTGAAGGATCAATAGGAGTATTATCAGGCATTATACCTAGGTCTGAAGAATCCTGAGAGCGAATTTTGTCAACAAGAGGGTTTTCATGAAAACCATTTCTTAATAGAAAATCTTCCCAATCTAACCCTAAATTCCTCAAATGGAATTTAACCAGTATAGCAATAAGATTACAATGAACCAGAGAGAGATACATATCATTGTGGCATTTTTGATATGTCGAGGAAATCTTAACCAATGAAATATACATAAAATGTGACAAATTTAATGGATATCCCAGAAAAACCATCAGTGACCTAATATGGTACATAAATACAAGGTTATATCAGCCTTCGTAGCTGATACAACTCTTTAGAAACAACATCATATTTTTACACCTTCGTTTTAAATAGGAAGTAGGAATACCTTCTATATCTTATGTATATCCCTTCCTTGCCAACAATTTATACCATGCAATGCCATTGAACCTTTTCTTTTTCAAACATATTTTACCCCCCCACCATGGTAGGCAGGTAGTCTGAGCAATGAACTCAACATCCACCATAAACTCAATATCTCTTATCTTAACCTTATGACCATTAAAACAAGAAGAAACTTCCTTAACAACTACTTGGTTATAACCCTAGAACAACTTATAGAAATTGAACTAGCCAACGACTCTGAAACGTTTGACACAATCGTCATACGTTTCTATTAAGTCAGTGCCTTTGGTTTCAAACTGGGTAACTTGAGACATGAATAACCTATGGGAATACGATTTGTATACATCACCGAATCATTGTGCATTCACCAAACCCTGGAAATCCTAACCTATCGTTTTGGCAGAGCCATGAACCAGAAGAGAATAACATAGAAAAGAATGCAATAACCCGTAAAAAATAAGATAAATCATGCATTCAATGGTAAGGTACAATCATGAAAGGTTGGATATTTTCATCCATTGGATGGCTACATGTGGAAAGGATCAACCATTGAAATGATATCACCAACTTTGATAACCCTAATACAATCATTCCGTAATCTCCAGACTTGCATAATTGTGATTCGAGAGAGTTCAACCCACAATTCTAAAGATTAGAGATTTGGGTATTGTAATATGTACAAGCGATAAAGCAGACTTATTACAAAGGCTAGGACGTGCGCTTGGTTACATATTTATCAACAATTAAAAGTGTCAAGTACTTAGGCCAATAAAGATAGGAATGTCCCGAAAAAGGGAAACCAAACCATTATAATATGTATCAGCACGTAAATCATGGTGTAACACATATATATTCGAACAAGTTATGGTAACTAAACCAAAATATATTGAAAATTTATACATATAAGGGTTGTTACATATATTCTCAAATTATGTAATAGTCTTTCTCTGGTTATATAAATGCTCATGGAAAATTTATAAATTTTGGGATGATATCACAAACGTTAAACATAGGGAAAAATAATAAAAGTGATGCCCATAAGTTAAGATATATAAAATATTAATCCATGGGTAAAAGGAAAGAGATTTTTGATATATATATATATAAAATCTGAAATCAATAGAAAATTTCAAAGAAATAGACATGAGTCCATCATCAAGTAGTGAATGACAGGGGAGGTAGATGGCTTGTCAACACTGCCCTTGGAAATTTATGATTGGTACAAGATAGTCATTACCACATTTATTGACCATGCTAGAGAGGGATTCACTTGATGAATTGGTCGTATCATCATCACTTCGGGATTTTCATATTTCTAATTTTCTTTGAGGACCCTTTGCTTAATTTTATAGTTTAGGCCTTGTAAATTCCATGAGATTATCTTCATTTTAGGGGTAAGTTCGAGGTAGGGAATACATTCATTGTTTCTTTAATACACCCTGAATTTACAAGCATACCCCCTAGTGCATTCAAATGTTATAGGTTTGTTCTAAGCTCCTTTTTGTTATCCTCTTTATGCAGATTTGTTGAGTCTTTCATAAGTTGAGATTGGAATTTGAGCATGCCAAAGTTGGAATGGCCAACAACTATTTGCACACCTTCATGGAACAAATTAAAGTATGTCATGCTTAGCAATTTACCCTGTTGTTTAGGGTGGGAGAATGTGTTGAATTTTCTTAGGGCTATATTGTTTTTCGCTTTGATAATTGTATTTCATTATTTACATAGTAAATTCACCCCACAACATCATAACATTATTCAGATTTACAACATCATTAAACATCATATGCAACTATATAGAAATAAAAATATCATCATCAATGCAACTAAACATAAAGGAACAATAGAAAAAAATCATTCACACATAGAGACACCAAGACTGGTCGGAGACGAAGGGAAAATCTACTATGGGGAAAACCCTTTCAAATTCTTTTTCTTATTAGGTTTTCATTGAATGATTTAGCAAAGAGATAGTACATTGATCCATATCCTCGACCATAAATCTATCCATCAAAATCAACTAAATAACATCCATGAGATGAACCCAACAATGCTAATAATCAAAATCATGATTCTAAAGCCTGCAATGAATGTCACTATTATGGTCAACTAATGAAATCTATAGTGAATAGGAAAACTCAAACCCTAGCTTCCAACTGCATGCACAGAGTGTTGTGCGTGCAATTGAAACCCTCCAACTCCATGCATGAGCCTATGTGCCTACGGTTGTGACCAAAAACTACAAGTGTCATGCTAACAACTAGAAACCAAAACCCTAAACACATGTGTGAGGTTCAAACCCTGCAACCTTGGACTTATACAAATCAATCTCTATGACCCACCCTCAGACCTGTGTGAGACAAACCTAAAGAAATAAGAATGATCATAATAATGATGTCCAACTAAGGGTCACTTGACTTTCATTTATAGCCATCCATGGGTGTCCAATTTCTCTTTTGGGTCGACCTATCCTTTTGTGCACATGTGGGTTTTAATTCAAAAATACACTTTCCCTTGTCCAAATTGAGTGCTTCAATAGTCAAAATTGGTCTTCTCAAAAACAGGAATCTTGTCCCATGATTAGGCTTTATCACTGAGTTGCAAAATTTACACTCCTTCTCAGTTAGGGAAAAATTAAAATTAGGTCATGTAATCATCACAAGTATCCTATCATCAAATCATATCCTATCTCAAATATCAAATGATGTCATTGTCCATCTCTTCTCATCTTTGCATATCTGTGTGTATATCTTGATTATCTTTGCTCGTATGATAAACATTATCAAATCTAAAAGAAGAATAATTTGATATTGGAAGGAAGCCTAATATACCACCCTCTATCTATCAAGGAGCCACTTATACCACCCAGAATCACTTCCAGCAAGGAGCCCAAAGCTACCACCCTGGAAACATCAAAGAAATTATCATCGAGGAGCCCTGCTCAACTTGGAACCACATCAAGGAGCACATCTCAACCTAGAATCCAATGACAATGAGGAAATTCCTATTGGAAACTCTCACCTGATGTTGATGATAGTGGGGAAGGTCTTATGGGACACTCTCACACCAATTCATCTCATCGAGCAATAGGCGAGATACAAATTACCAAGAAAGGATCATAACCATATCATTGTGCAACCAATGGGTTAGATATCACTTTCTATATGAGGTAAGGATAAAAACCATATTTTTTCCTACTCATCTTTCCAACAATGACACTCAGTAGTCATGTGGTAGAACACCTGCATCAAAATCAACTTGGGTTGTTCACCTCTAAGCACTTTCTCAACCCATTGACCAAATGGGGAGTTGTATTCCTAACAAGCCCAACTTGAGCGTATGATTCCAACTGGGGTATACTCTGCATAAACCAAGATAGGAGAGAAACATCTTTGACCCTATGGGTAACAGATAGAGGTGATGCCCTATTATCCAGAGATCCTTAAACCCTAGGATCCCTCCATCTTAATTCCACACATTGGGATCTCAGACAAGGGGGAAGAGCTAGCTCAATGTCCTCAACCAACACTGCTCTTTATATATCATAAACATATCACCATGCTCATATCTAGTACCGACTTAAACAACTCACTAAAGAGTTCAATCATAATGTATCAATAGCAATAGTATCATGTTGATGCCCAACATCAAATAAAATATTATATTAGAACAAACATATATCACAAGAAGGATACCTTATTCATCCTCCCTCTTGTGGAAGCCACAACTAAAAGCCTAAGCTCGTTTTTTAAAGTAGCACTGACTTAATATAAAAATATATCTTCGTCCCAACTATATATGGGATTGTCTATTAATGTGATACCTCTCTTTATTATCACAATGTATCATTTTCACATCCAGAACCTATTCAAAATAACTCTCCAAAGAGTTTCTTCAACCTGCCTCACAACTAGCCATCATAGGAACATAACACTAAACCTCGACCATGCTCAAAGCTATGAACTTTCTCATCCAAAAGTATCATGCCAAATCTCATAGTAAGGCAACACCTAGATTTGTTGGTCTCATCAATAATGATCTGAAATAACCTCAGTACATCCATGCAGTCACATATCACACGTAGAATATCACATACCAAAAATTGTTCATCCCATGCAAATATCTCAAAGTGATCTTGGTAGAAACCCAGTGTGTATGAAGTGGCTTAATCATGAACTGACTCATATTATATGCAAAACAAATAGATATACGGGTGGTTTTTCACATGGAACACCAATGTTTCAATACACTATTGGTTTCCAACACAGGTTCAACAATATCTCCTCATAACTTCTTGAAATTCAATCGAACTGTCCGAGGATCCACTTCCCAAAAAATATTAAATGGCTTCATGATATATAATTTCTTTTCCAAACTTTAGAAAGTAATTCATCATGCCATGATTCTTCATTTCAAACTTCAGAGGCTCATTACCTGTCAAGAATAAGCCATCAACATATAAAACCAAAATCAAAGTCATACCTTGGACCGCTTTCTAAAGTAGAGGTTTGAATTGGCACATCTTCCTAGCTTCACCAAGTAAATGTCAATGTGGTCATACTAGGCTTGGGAAGCTTTCTTCAAACCATACAATTGCATCTGCAAACATTATATTGATCAAACCAATATACTCAGCTACGCACAAATCAACAATGTGCAATTAAATCAACTAAGTAAACTTATCAATCTTTAGATGCCAAATCAAAACTAATATTGTAGTCATAAAAGCTTCAACCAATATCACTATAACAAAATATTTAGATCAAGTGTCAAGTGGAGCTCACATCCAAATACCAACTCATGATTTCATGTATTGTTATGTGAATAAATTTTTATTAAGCAATATCAAACTTCATCAAGCCATTCGTTTAATTATAATATGAATTATTTTTGTCATTATACATCAAGGATAAGTCATATGCATTCATTATGAGATTACAACACACTGAATCACAATTGTTTATACTTTAATAAATGTTCCAAATCCAATGATGCCAGTAACAAATCACTATTGAATGCCAATTAGTCAACGAAAGTTACTATGCCCACATAACACTGTCATCAAGGAAAAACATCAGTTATCAAATCAAAACACTAATTTATTATCACTAAATTCAATCAATCTCTAAGTCAAAGCATATCTATGAATTATTAAGCATCATGTCAAAATTCCAGTACTACTAATCTATATTAAACAATAAGCCAAATCTTTTCAAACCCTTGCAATTGTTATCAAATCAATCATAAAATCAAAATAACATATTAATATACTTTTTCGGGTCAACTGCGAAAACAAGTTCATTCAACACATTCACATTCTCTATAGTAAGTCAAGTTTCATATTCATAGAACTTTCTATTTTCTACTCCATATCTTGAGGAATATCATGCTCTAGGTGTGCTCGTTTTTTTTTGCATAGGGATTTAGTTTTTGTGACCTACATGCACAACTGCACCCATAGGCCTTCTTCTATGTGGTTGGGGTTTAGACTAGGAGAAACCTTCTCTTTTCAAACTAGAACTTTTTGTAGACTAAGAACATCAGATATTTCACTATTCATGTCCAAAAATATTACTTCAAAAATAAAGAATCTTCTATACATTTAATGCAAATTATAATAGGTGTAGGGATCTTATGGAGAGTTTCTCCCTCTCAATGGGAAGTCACTTTAGTCATCATCATTCAAAACATCAACTTATCTATCATAACACTTTCATGCATCAACATAACTATTAGATCATGAAATCAAACTATATCAGGTTCTAAAACATATATTCATCATGGTTATAACATGTTAGCATCAACTACTTCATCATCGCATTGAGCATGATATCAAACTTTTATCAAGGGTTAGAGTCATATGATTAGGGAAATTGACAGATGTATCACCAAAATTCAAGGATCATAATCACTACATCACTTTTTTTTTATTACATTATCCAACCATTAAGTTAAGGCATCCAGATTTATCACATCGTCCAATTTACTAAGCTTATCTAAACCTAACCAAGGTCAATAAGAAGATCTTGAATATAACTCTTATTATTATACTTTTGTCATCAAGGTTATCATGCTTATCACAAGCCATATCAAGTTACCATATATAAAAAACAAAATGCTAGCCTCCTTTATGAAATTCATTGTGAAATCCATCATGTCAAAAATGAAAGGTTCTTCTTAAATATTGTGTACCAAAATCAAACTTACTCTCATATTCACATATGAGTCATTCATTAAGGTGATATTCTCATCATACCTTAGGGCTCACCTTTCCATCAAATATTGAACCTAAAACAATATACTAGACATACCTTATAGTCTTCAAATACCTGTGCACCTTCTTATTTGACATTGGTACCTGGAGCACTTTGTCAACTTTTCATCTTATGCTTCTTTCCCTTTTTAGCACTAGCTCTTCTCTTCCTACACTAGCCATATTTTCCTGCACCTCTAATGATCGTCAAGAAGGATCCACTTACCACATCTCATTAGGAGGTTAGAAGTATCCATATACTCTAATATACATGTAGGAAGTAGAAGCAATGATCAAATCAATAAATCTAAACAAAATTAAAGACATAAAGCAGTAACATAAATAGAAAAAGTACTTATCTTCAATGAGAGGTGATCATCTCCCTCTTGAACTAGCCTTCAAGGGACATGATTGTAAATCGTTCATACAACATTGTTGCCTTCATTATATTTCAGCCAACTTCATCATCAATCAAGCTTAATTAAGACTATCTCATCTAGTGCTACATCAAACATGTCACAAGTGCTTAAACATCTTCACATTGATCATGCATATATCAAATATTTGTCATAATCTAAGGTTTCTTCGAAAGCCTAACCTCATAATATCCATCAAACCCTAATATTCAATTTTCCTAGGGTTTCCTTAAATCCCTAGTATTCTCTTAGGTCTCCACCATCTTCTCTTACTTCCAACAAAGGTGTCCTCATAGGGGTGATCTTCAATGAATTTTCTTCATCCCAACTCTGAAACCATGCTGAATTCTCTTAGGGTTATATTGTTTTTGATTTCATAGTTGCATTTCATTATTTCCATGTTAAAGTCACCCTAGAACATCATAACATTATTCAGATTTGCAACATATGCAATTATATAGAAAGAACAATATCATCATCAATCCAAAAAAACATAAAGGAACAACAAAATCAAAGAATTGAAACATAGAGACAACAGGATTGGTCAGAGACTGGGGCAAAACCTACTCTGAGTAAAACCTTTTCAAATTATTCTTCTTATTAGATTGTCATTGAATGATTTAGCAGAGGGAGAGTGAAATGATCCATATCTTCAACCATAAACCTATCTAGAAAAATCGAATGAACAAAATCCATGAGATGAACCCAACAATGCTAATAATCAAAACCCTAATTCTAAAACGTGCAATCAACAATCTTTGTCTGCAGTCAACTATCGAACTTTGTGGTCAGCTGATGAAATTTTTGGTTAACTATAAAACTCAAACCCTAGCTTCTAATTGCACAGTGAGAGTGATGTGCGTGTGGCTAAAACCCTCCAAACGCATGCATGATCTAGTGTGCTTGTGATCGTAAATGAAAATTTCTTATGTCATGCTTGTGACTTAAAACCAAAAACCTAAACACACGTGTGAGCTTTAGACCCTATAATGTTAAACATGTATGAATCAATCTCCATGACCCAACCTCAGAGTTGTGCGAGGCAAACACAAAGAAAGAAGAATGATCATAATTATGATGTCCAAATGAGGGTCATTTGTCTTGTATTTATATCTATCCGTGGGTGTCCAATTTCTCTTTTGGGCCAACCTATCCTTTTATGCACATGTGGGATTGAATTCAAAAATACAGTTTCCCTTGTCCAAATTGAGTGCTTCAATAATAAAAAATTGTCCTCTTGAAAAGAGGAATCTAGTCCCATGATTGGAATTCACTACTAATCTGCCAAATTAACATAATGGGTCTTTCTCTTTCCATGCTTTCGCCATATTTAGAAATTTGGGGGAGTCAAGCTCCATTTCATCAATGGGGTCAAGGGAAATTTCATGGATATCTGACATAGGTACTTGGTGTTTTAGGTGAGATGGAAGAGGAAATGAGGGTTCAAAAATGGAAACATGGTGGGTCGTGAAGGCATGTGGGGGAAGGGTCAAATCCTACATCTCCATCTCTAACAAGTACTTGATAGGAGGGGGTTAGTGATGTCTAAGGATGATAGGGTTTCAAAGGGGATTTGAGATGAGGATCCCTATTTGGAGGTGAACATTATGGGTTGCAAGGTCAAGGGCTTGGGGTTAGTGCACTTATCCCCCACTTTGGCGTAGTCATATGCATCTTAGCTAGGAGGAACAATAGAGTTAGAACTTGTAGTAGGTAAACAAAATGTTGGTATAGATGGCCATATTCATGGAAATGTTTACATTAGAACAGGATGTGCTCATAGTCAAGAGTTTGATTCCAAAGCACATATTAATAATATATCTCGATTGACTATAGAAGTGGCTCTAAAATGTTCATATATACATAAAATCTAGTGTAGTATATATCCCTAGCTTGCTTAGTTTCCTCCAAGGACTTGATTTATTATATATCCCTAGCTTGCTTAGTTTTCTCCTCGTACCAAAGCTCGCCTGGAAAGAAGTACATACAAATCCATATCAGTGTGGTTGCAAAATCGTCGTTGTTTGGTACAAAATGTTTCATCAGAAAATGATGGTAAAGTCGAGTTGAATTAAAAAAGTATGACTTATTCTCAAACACTCCCATTCTATCCTCCATACTGGCAAAGACAATTGTGAAGAAACCTTTCATGCACAATTCTAGATTTGTCTACCCTTTGGGATTCCATTTAAGTTAAATCCATTGGGTCAGGTCTATTTTTTTATGGTCATGTGTCCAAGAATATTCTTATTAGGTCATGGTCCTCCATATACTAAATATAGCCTTCGATGTGACTAGAGCGAACTTCAAATTTTGGTTGAAAGTTGCCTTCGGTAAGCAACTTCTAGGTTTGTGTCTCCCTAGTGGGAGATGTGGTTGCTGGGAATTTTTTTATTTCCATCTAGGTTTTGTCCCACGTTGGGATGATTCATGGCATAAGATTGCCTTAACTTATTAAGTTTGGCAGCAACTTGACTATTGGAAGAAGAAACACTCCCTCCGCTGGCATCTACCATAAGAAAAGTGGTGAATGGATCACCTGTTGTTCAGTAACTAGAATTTGGTTAATGGCCAAATTTTATAATCTCCAATTCCCAATCCTAATCTAGAAATTAAAATATATCATTAAAATATTAATTTATTAATTATATTAGTTTTTTTCACTTCTAGATAACTTTAAAATTTAACTATATA
>APFE030900235.1:51139-83251 GCA_000404065.3 Pinus taeda | reverse complement strand
CTTAAAAAGATTTGGAAACTCCTTCCAAAGTGTGCCCCCCACATTGGTGTTCTGTCAATTAACCATCATCACATAGTCTCACATTTATGAATTTATTAAAATCCTACATCCTTCTAATTCCAAGGGCATATTTAGTGTTTAGTTGGCCGACCCTTATCTCTGTCACCCATGGCCATTTGCCTTCAGAAGTAGAACCTTTCCAAAGAAAATACTTCTGTAATTTCTTAATTTCCTTGAACATGTTCATTGGAGCTGCGGACGCGGACAATAAATATATCGGAATAGCCTTTATTAATACAGTAAGATGATTATTTAGTTGCGTTTTATTGATTTAAAAAATGGCTGACAAACCTGTTACCTTTATTTGGAAAATGTTGCTGGTTAATCCATGCAATCTAACTATTTCTTTCAAGAATAAGTTTTCTATGTTATTCATATCACTTGTCTTTTTGCATGCTATAAAATGTATCATCTTTGAAAATATGTCAACTATATAAATTGAGTTATTTCCCTTTTTAGTTTTTGCTATTTCTAGCATAAAATTCATGCTTACACAGTTCCATGGTTTAAGTGGAATTGTTAGTGGTTGATATAATCGAGTATTCTGACTTTTTCCTTTGATATATTGACATCTTGTGTATCTTTCAACAATTTTTTGTACATCATCCTTCATTCTTGACCAAAAGTAAAATTCCTATAATAATGCTACAAAAGTTTCTTCTCTGATCATCCATTATGTTTCTCTTTTATTATATTTTTTCTCATTGAACGTCTTGGAATGCATAATTGACTTCCTTTAAACAAAAGTCCTTCTTGTATCATGTAATATAACCATGGAGTTATATCTTTACTTACATCATTTTCATAAGCTGCATTGGTGTCTTTGAAGTCTCGATCATATTTATACATATCTTTCAACTCATCCGTCCCTAAAACATTCACCTGGAATTCATGTAGATTTAGATTGATTCTACTTAAAGCATCTACCACTTTATTTGACCGCATGCCTTTATGCTGGATAGAAAATGTAAAATTTTGAAGAAAATCAACCCATTTGACATGTATTTGATTCAATTTTGTCTCTTTGTTGTTATATTATAAAGCATGATTTTCAGTGTAAAGGATAAACTCTTTTGGCATGAGGTAATGTCTCCATTTATTTTATGCTCATATTATGGCACAAAACTCCTTATTTTATGTAGAATATTTCATTTTGGCTTCGATGATTTTTTCACTGAAGTAAGCAATGAGTCTCCCTTCTTCACTTAGAACAACTCCTATTGCAATTTCATTGGCATCAATTTCAATCTCGAAAGGTTTTTTGAAATCTAGAAGTGCTAGGACATGTTGGTATTTTATTTTTTCTTTAAAAATTCAAAGCTCTTATTAACAACTTATGTCCACTAAAATGGTCTTTTACTTTCTTTTATTGTGTCCACAATCAGAGCAAGGATACCACTAAATTTTTTGATAAATTTTCTAAAGAGAATTTCCAAACCATAGAAGCTTCTTATCTCAGAAAAACTCCTTGGGGTAGACTAGTTTTTATGGCCTTGATCTTCTTTTGATCCATCTTCAAACCATCCTTTGACACCACAAATCCCAAGTACAATAATTATGTCTTCATGAAGTTACATTTCTTTAAATTAATTAGCAACTTCTCATGTAGAAATTTCCTCAACACCATTTTAATACACCTCAAATGTTCTTCTTTTGTTTGACTGTAAATTAAGATATCATCAAGATTAACAAATTTTCCAATGAAGTATTTTAAGACCTCATTCATTAACCTAATAAAGGTACTAGGAGCATGGGTAAGCCTTAAAGGCATTACCTACCATTCATCTAACCCATCAGCTCAGCTTTAAATGTTGTTTTCCATTCAACAACTTCTCTAATTCTAATTTGATGAAATCCACTTTTTAGGTCTATTTTAGAAAAATATGCAGCACCACTTAAGCAATATATTAGATCATAAATATGAGGTAACAAAAAACATGTACTTGATTGTAATTTTGTGAATTTCTTGAGAATATATACATATTCTGCATCATCCATCCTTTTTTTGGAGTAAATACTGTTAGAACAACACATGACCTTAAGCTTTCTCAAATGAGACCGTTATCCAATAATTTTTGTACTTGATTCTTAATCTCCTTATTAAATTTTGGAGTCATTTTATAATCTACTTTATTTGGAAGGTTAGCCCCTTGAATCAAATCCATGTGATGGCTAATCCTTCTTATGGGAGGAAATTTATCTCGTACGTCATATGCTATAATATCAAAAAATTCATTAAACATATTTTTAATTTCTTATGGAAAATCATTGAAATTTGTGCTTGTGATGACTTCCTTTACATACTAATCAAATTAAATTTTACCTTTTCGTGTTTGATTTCTTGCAAAAACTCGTTGACACTTAGTAGCAATATTTTTGGATTATTTTTTTTGGTATACTTTCAATTTTACTGAAGAAAAAAAAAAATGCTTTTCACCATCCTTCTCAAAAGTATATGTATTATTCTTTCCATCGTCTACGGATATCCATCATATTTCTAGGGTCTTCCTAATATCTCATGACATACATCCATAAGCATAACATCATAAAGGCTTTGTAGTGTCCTATATGACATTCTACTTCACATTGCCCCTCAACTACACATTAACTAGTACCTCATGTCCCTTCTACAACCATGATACTTTGTAGGGAGTGGGATGTATGGTTTTCTTTAGATTTAATTTTTCTACCATATTTATAGATACAATATTATTAGTACTCCCACTATCTATAATAACTTTGTAACATTTCCCCCTTAATTTACAAATAGTTATGAATAATGTTTTTCTTTGTGCATGTTTCTTTACTTCTTTATTATATTCTTATAAGGTTATTTTCATCATTAAATATTCTCCAGTTTCAGGTGCATTTTCATGTACAAGTGATTTTATACTTTTTGTATCATTGTGTGAAATATGTGTGCTTCCTTGACTAGAAGCCTTCTCTAGACATTTATTATATTTATGACCAATTATGATACATGTATAGCATCTAACTACAAATTACTTCATCTACCTCATTGAGATGGAATTTTTCCTCTAAAATCTTTGCCTCTTTATGATGGTGTTGGCTAATAGGAATTGTTGCCTCTTGATGATGTTGGGTGATAAGAATCATTGCCTCTTGATGATGATGTTGGTTGATAGGAACTACTGCCTCTTGGTGATGATGTTGGCTAATAAGAATTGCTACCTCCTTCTCTTTGGATGGGAGATATTCCACTTGATCATCCTCTTCTTCCTTCTATATTATATCCCCTTCCTCTATGTCTTTTCTTTCCTACTAGCTTCTTTGAATCTATATCAAGGGCTATCAATAGGTTTCTTCAACAAATTCTTGAGACAAAAAATATTAACTGATACTTCTTCTTGTAAATCTTGGGTTTGTAGCTGACTCCTCATCCACTGAAAGGAACAATTTTATTTTTTAAAATTTTTATATAAAAAAATTTGTGAGATTTACTATAAAAAATTCAATACATAAATAATATAACCAATAAAAAAATTAGATTATAAGCTTAAACTAGCAATTACCAGCTAGATCATTCGCAAGAGCACTGTTCATGAACACAATAATACCAAATATAAAAAAACATATCTCAAAAACTCCTCAGTATTTGAGTAACACCTAGGGCATATAGACTCGATTGGTAAAGGAAATATAAAAAAGACTTATTTTTTTCCATTAGTAATATACTACGGTGGTAACCTCTTTCGTATTTGAACTAATTATTGTTCTCAAAATCGTGTAGATGGAATCTGTTTCGAAATGCATTTTAGTACACTTGTTGCACCCTTGTATGAAAAATAAAATTTTACCACTGTAGCTACACCAGTGAAACCAGGTGACCACTATGAGTCATTTACACCACTTTTTGATAATAAGCACCAGTTCAAAACGAAAGCTAGAAAAATGCAATTAATATTGATTTACATTCTGTAAAGGATATTGCTTATACCGAAATATTACAATCTGTAAATTCTGATCTACAATATGATATACTTAGTACAAAAATGATATAAAAGACCCAATGACCAAATCAATTAATGATCTTATGCACAAGATTATTTTTTGAGTGGCCAAAACACACAATATAGATAATATATTCCTCTGATGGACATAAATGGGTAGTGACGACCTGAGGTGAGGTAAGATTAATGCCACAGATGTAGACGTACCTCGTGATCTAGAAAATGTCTAATGTGCAATTTTAGAAGTGGGGAGAGAGGCAGAGAGAGATTTTGAGTTTCGGATGGATATGCTACTTGTGGTTGTGCTAGTGCAGTTGGTATTGGTGTAGCTGGTGTTGATGATGTGTAGTTTATTCTTACATGCAACCATTGAGAGATGCCTATCCAAGATGGAGGAGTGAGAACATTCAAGAGTTGGTTGAGGGATTATGGTATAGACTCAAAAATACTTGAGAATAAGGATGTGGGAGGATTTGTGCATGCATACTGCATATGCTTAGGGATCCATCTTTTTGAGACAGTCATTAGGTGGTTTACACATTTTGAAGCTTGTTTACTAGCTATCAAGGAGTTGCCAAGGTTTTATATGTTTTCTATTGTATCTCATCAAAGGGGATTGGCTGGAGCCTTCAATGGTATTAGTTGCTTCTCTCAACTATTGTAAGTTTCTCTTTCCTCTTTTATCTTGGTTCTTGGATCACACTCACTTCTACGTTCATCTCCTTAAGTGGATATGTTTGTATGGGTACCACAGGGTACTATATCATATCTGATATGGGAGTGTTATTACCACTCTAGGTGGGTTGTCATAATTTTTCCTACTTCATCTCCTTCATATGAGATTTGGTTATCGTTCTTTAGAGCTTTAGGGTTGAATTTTGTTAGTGTATGGTGATGGTGTGCCTATGCAAACATTCTCTATGACCAAGCATAGGATCAAATTTTTTCATATTTTTTGCATCTGGATCATCCCCGCTTTCGGAGGGATATTTCAAAAAGTATTTTGAGTTAGGAGGTTGGTGGGATTTTATTAAAGCCATCCAATATACCCTTAATGTTGAGTACAAAACACTCCAAGGTTTTTCCATCACTATAAGATATATCTCAGTGATTAGATTAGGAGATTATCAACATTATTTTGGTGTATTTATTGTGATGTGATGGGAGATCTACTTCTGGAGAGGGAGTAGATTGGATCAATCTAGAACTGTTTTTCTTTGTTCACGTGCATTCCAAGGTATCTTCATGCATCTAGGAAACATGGTGGGTTGTGGGATATTTGTACAAGTGATGTGGGGATTTCCTCCAAGTTCGATCTCTAGGATTGTGATTAGATTTCATCTCTTTCTTTCCTCTCAACATTTGGTTTTCTCATGTTTATATGGAGGAAAGGTAAGGAAAGGGTGAGGTTATAGGCTCTACTATTCTGATTCCCAATATCTCATCTGGGGCATCTTTCCAATGGCCAACATATGGTTTTCTAGATGCTTTAGGTTTTTTTGATGGATCTCGATAATTGTTTTAGGGTTCTGGTGGCTTTATTCTGGTTGATGGACTTAGAAAGAAAATTATTCCACGATTCCTCCTCGAGGTTAGAGGAATTGATCAAGGTTACGGTATTAGCAGAAGAAAAAATTAAATGCACTAGCTACAAGTCATTTTTAGAGGTTTCGTCGGGTTGTGGAGGGGGTTCATTTCGATAAGGGGGTGGCAGAGAAGGGAGGTGTTTTACTGGAAAACAATGGAAATATTAATTTTGGTCGAGGAAAGAATTCTAGGTGGGGGAAGGAAATTAAGACATTCAATATCGTTTAAAGTCTAGTTTTCGAGGTGGATGTTTATTGGGATAAGGTGGAAGGGTCAAAGCAAGGGGAACTAGTAAGCGAGTGGGAATTCTCCAAGATGTTAGGGGATCATATGAAGATGTGGGTAGATAAAATTTGGTCACCTCTTTTGAAGTATAGGCTAAAGGTTAGTGTTCTATTTAACATATGGTTTTATTTTTTCTTTTTGAGCTCTGAGTACATGGCTCACATTTCTGCAATTCCATGGGTTAAAGGTAGGGGCTTTCTCTTACTCCAACATGGAAAGTTGGCTTTAACCCTCTGAAAGATATGCCAAGACATAATATAATGTGGGTTAAAATTTCTGGCTTGCCTCTGGAGTTGTGGTCTAAGAAGGCCATTTCATCGATTGCAAACAAAATTGGCAAATTTTTCTATTTGGAGGAAGGAAACCTAAGATGCCTCGACAAGAGAAATACTTGGGTATTAGTAGAAATGGATTATGTCAGAGATTTTCCAGTAGAAATCAATCTCTTCTAGGGACCTTTCTCTTTTAGGCAATGTTTAGACTATTGGGGGGTCCCTTTCAGGGGCCTCTACCATCATGCGATGGGTCACCTCATGGAAAAATTTCCTGGGAGGTTTATGCCGACCTGATGGAGGGGTTCTTATCATGGTGAGTTGATTTCTTTGAATCAAGGAGGTTCTATGTAGGATATTATTTGGAATTCCACAAACATCAATTTATCATCTATAGGTAATAAAATTTTCTCCTCTTCCCCTACTATTGATGCCAATTTTCCTATCATCAATTATGTCATTTTGGCCTATTCTAGTGGAGAGGTATCCCCTCAGGTGAATTGTAATGACCATGAAAATAGGGCCAGGAAGATGGGTTCCCCATTGCCTTTGCCTAGGAATAATGTCTCCTCTAAACAGTCAGATCGGTCGTCAGGCAACAAAATTATGCCTTCAAGTGAAAGTCGTGACAAGATTGTGGTGGAAGATGTTAATTTTTCAAAGGATAATTATTTCTCTTCACCTATAAAATTTGGGGTGTCATCGGGTTTGTCATCCTCTCCTGTGTTAAAAGATGTGGAGTCGAAAAACCTAGCATGGGATGAGACTTTTGGGATAGAGCCACTTACTATCAAGAGTCATTTTTCTCAATGTGGAAGTCTTTGTGAGTCCTACATATATGAAAATGTCACTACCCAAAAGAAAAAAGGTGTTAAATTAAAAAATTATTGAGCTTTTGCATGGCTCCTTTCTATTTTCTCTCATCTTTCGGGCATTCATTAGAGGATCCTCCTCTTCCTAATGATGATATTGAATGGTTTAAGGTAAGGCATTTTGATGTCAAAATTAATGGTTCTTAAGCCCTTAGAGGGTATGTTCCCATGGTGGCTTCCCCAAAATGATAGTAATGTCGTCATATGTGAGGGTTTTAGAGTTTGCCTAGAAAAGAATATCCCTACGTAGTATAATTTACATTTATAAATTGGTTTTGGTTCTATTATAAGAGACTATGATTTGTAGGGAACAGGTGTAGGAATATTTATTAACTATTTGCCCTCTCTGGTTTGTTTGTGCGACCAATGCCTCTAATCTCTTAGGAGGACCAGTTGTTGTGCGCGATCCAAACATGATTAAATTCAAATATTTTTAATTTTGATCTAGGTATTTTATTATCAATATTTTAGAGAGGGTTTAATGTATATCTTCACCTCCCCAATATATATCCCCCTTTACTGGACAGGAAGAGGTTCTAGGATCACATTGAAGTCAGTGGTATTTTGGACCCAAGTTCTTTGATTTTGGTAGGTGACCCAAATTTTAATATGGATAAGGATGAGGTATGGGGACTCCATAGTAAGGAGGACATGTTGGGTACATTATTTAAGGATTTATTTGCTCTAAACTCATTGTTGGATGTCAAACCTACAAAAATTGACCTGACATGGAGGAATGAGAGTTCAGGGAATGAGGGTATTTTGAAAATATTAGATCACTTCCTTATTCATTCAACTTTGGCAAGGAATATGATGAACTTGGTTTATTGGATCCTCCCTACATTATTATCTGACCATCTTCTCATTTTTTTGGAATGGTTCGGTGAAATCTCAAATGAGGGTTATCCTTTCAAATCTAGCCATTACTAGATTAAGGAGAAACCATTTGAAATGTTGGTTTGAGATACTTGGCTATCTACACTTCTTGAGCATGGGATTTCATGTATGGACAAAAATATTTACAAGCTCGAAGTGTTGAAGCAAGCGGTCGAGTTTTGGGTTAGGGACAAGAAGAAGGCTTTGATGAGAGAGTTGATCTCTATAGATTTGAGGATAAATTCATTGGTTGATATGATGGATTCAATATATTTATTTTCCCCCACAAAAATAAATCTTCTTGCACTCAAAGAAAGAAAGAATCAGATATTAAAAACACAAGAAGAGGAATGACGTATAAAGAGTAGGGCGACGTGGGTGGCTGAAGGAGATAAAAAGATTATATTTTTTTCATAATCAAGCATCATCTAGAAGGAATAAGAAAACCATATGGGATATTAGATATGGTTTGGGGAATTCTATCTTTATATAAAAATATATTTTTAGGGAAGGGATCCTATTTTCTATCTAGTTATACAAATTTAGAGAAGGTGAACAATTTGATAGACACTTGGAGATTATAAACCTCTTTCCCAATATGGTTAGTGACTCGAAGTATAAGGAAATCATTAGGAGATAGGTAACAGAAGAAGAGGTTTTGGGGGTATTAAAAGCATTGGCCGGGGATAACAGTCTCGGATGAGATGGCTAGTTTGTGGAGCTCTTCATTCATTTTCAGGACATTATGCTAGAGGAACTTTCAACTATGGTTGAAGAATCTCATCGCCTTTATTTGATCTTGAACTCGGTAATTTCTACATTCAATACTTGTATTTATAAGGTTTTAAATTCCTCTTACCTTTTCAATTCATGTCATATTTTTCTTTGTAATATGGTTTATAAATTGGTTTCCAAATTGATAGCTAAGAGGATAAAACTTGTGTTATCTAAGAATATTTTTGCCAAACAATTTGGTTTCTTATAACATAAACATATTCATGATATTGTTCCCATTACCCAAGAATGTATACATTCAATTAAATCTCACCATATGGAGTTTTTCCTCATGAAGATAGATTTAATTAAAGCTTACAACAATGTGGATTTTGAATTGTTAAGGTTGATCATTCATAAGATTAGTTTCATAGTATTGATGGTTGAATGGATCATGACATGAATTTGTACAGTGAATTATGCAACCATTATTAACGTTCTTCCAACAAAAAATTTCAAGACATCTTGAGGTCTCAGAAAGGATGTTCCCTTTCTACTCTCTTGTTTCTTATTGTGATTGATGGTTTAAGCAAGAGTATTATGGAGGCATGGTCTAGGGGTATCATTTCTAGTTGTAGGCTATCCAATAGAATTATTCTTTCTCATCTTATCTTCATATACAATGTTCAATTGATCAGAAAAGCCTCTATGTATCATTTCTAGTTGTAGGCTATCCAATAGAATTATTCTTTCTAATCTTATCTTCATATACAATGTTCAATTGATCAGAAAAGCCTCTATTTGAGAATGGAGAGATTTCCATCAGATCTGTCTAGTTTTGGGGAAGCATCAGGCTTAATTATGAGCAAGGGTAAGTCTATATTGATCTAAAACAACCATGAGGATCCTTTGATGTTGGTGATTGCTTGTAGGTTTTAACCCTGTACAGAAATTACTTGCATAGGAATTCCAAAACAAAGAAAATAAACAATGCGAGAGCATAACACATAAAACACATATGCATAGAGATTTTCCCCTGGATCCCAAAACCGAGACTACCAGCTTGATTTTTCATTATGTTCCTTTCAATGTTACAATACATATTTATATATGCCAAAGCATCCAATACCATGGACCGAAAACCATCGCGTCCAAAACCATTGACCGAAAACCATAGGTAGGTTCGCCCAACCTAAGATAGGTTCCAAAAACAAATTTCCCGGGGAACTGCCGCCCCCCCATGACCCCCCCACTGCGCAATCGGTGCAACGAAAGGGGGGCTCCTCCCCCTCTCTAACCCCCCGATTCACCACGTAGGTTAGTTGTGGAAAGAATATAACACAACCCAACATTGCAAAAAGTTTCAATGTTTAGTTGGTTCCCATGGATGGAGGGTTCAAATATATGGGGTTCTTCATTAAACCAAATGGTTATGAGAATAAGGATTGAGAATGGATCATTAAGAAATTTGAAAAAAAAATGTCATTATCGTCACTTAGGTGGTCTTCTTTGGGGGGTAGATTGGTTATGATCAGATAGCTTCTTTAAATCATCTACATTTATTGGATGCATATATACAAGTTATCAAAAGAGACTATTAATAGAATCAATTCAATAATAGCAAATCTTATGTGTGTTGGTTTTGGTAACTCTTGGAAAATCCGCTTAGCTCGCTTCAAGGAACTATCTTGGTAGGTGGATTTAGGTAGTTGAGGCATCATTAACTTAGAAAGTTTAAAATGGCTTTATTGTTTAATAATATGTGGATGGAAATCAGTGGAGTAGATATATGGCAATATATTATAAGAGACAAATATCACAAGAACAAATAGTTGGTTAATTGGATCAGAGAAGGGCTCCAAAGAAAAAATAGGTTTCTATTTCCTAGAGAAGTATGATGAAAATTAGGCATTGGATTCTTGGTAATTTGAGTTGGGAGGTGAGCCTAGGGATGAGGGTAGAGATCAGATTGGCCGCAATAAAAGGGTTGGCAGGAAACCATTCATTGTCATTTCCTTTACTAAATCAGCTTCATAATAAAGGCTTCTACTATTTGAAAGATATACTTTTGGAACATGACCAAAATATGTTTACGCGCTTTTGGAGGGAGGCAGAGAAAATTAGATTTTTGGTGCCACTAGTTGTTGAATGGGGTGCATACACTCTTCAATTACTAGGTTTAGCAAGCAACACATTGTGAACAAGGAGGATTTGATGTCTTGGAATGGAAGCACTACTAAAGAACATATTTCATTTAATGAGGTATACTCTCATATCTCCCAAGGTCATAGTGCATATTTGATTTACATGTTGTTCCAAAAGTCTTGAAAATGGAGCATTCCATAGAAATTCAAGTGTTTTATCTGGTTGGTGGTCCAAAATAAGATTATAACATGGGAAAATTTGCACAAAAGAGGCATACATGGACTAGGTAGATGTGATTTATGCCATGGTCCCACTGAATATGTGGTACATCTCTTTCTTTTGCATCAATTTTTGGTTTCTATTTGGATCGAGGTATTTCAACAACTTAATTAAGAACCACTTGGGAAATGTCCTTTATTGGGGGATGTCTATCATAGTGGTTCCAGGAGTTTAAGGATTATAAAACCTTGCCATTTTATTTCATGTGTGGAATTTGGAGAGCTAGGAATGCTCGGATATTTGACCATATGATCCCTATGTGAGAGTGACATACCTTAAGAATTCAACATACTTTTTGGAGACAGGCCCAATAAAGGAGAAGCTACTCAACAAAAAATGTAGTTTAAGGATATATGGGCTAAATTCCCACTTGGATTCTTTTACAAGCCCTCATCTTCATAGGAATATGGTAGTGTGATGAACATTTTTATCAAGCCTAGAGATTTCTATCATTTCATATGGTACAGTGGCATGCGTTCAAATAATAGAGTGGAGCTTCTTATTCTGTGGCATTTCCTCTTTTGTGCCAAGTGGCTAGCCATTGATGAGATCTGTCTCTTTGGATACTCTAAATTCATTATCAAAAGGGCTAATTTGGTTCATGATTTTGAGGCTCCAATGCTCGTTAAATGGATAGAGAGGATTAAGTTTTTGATTGAGGCATTTAAAATGATATCCTTCACACACATCTACAAAGAACAAAATCAAGTTGTAGATTTATTGTTAAGAGAAGGTTGCAACACTGAACCAGGCTTGATCAAGTACATTGTTTATGAAAAAGGAGCATGGAGCTCTCGAGAAACATTAGAATAGGAAGGAATTTTAAGTTTATTTTTGTCAATGGTAGTTTTTTTATACTTTGCAATGTAATTATAGTACTAATACTTATGTTTGTAGTTACATGAGACAATATGAAGACAAAGAACAATTTTTTATTTTTTATTTTTTATTTTTTTATGTATATGATAGAGATAGTTAGAGGATAACAAATTAAGATATAGATATTAGATCCAAATGTGGAAAATACAGAACTGAAGAGGGATAGTTCTGTGAATCCGTGAAAATCGTTGAAAAGCCTATGTATATGCAACTTCTTTTAAATGAAAGCAAGGATGTTTTTTCTATTTTGAAAAAAATATATTCCTCTAATGAAGAAAAGAAAGACTTGAATATGCTAAGAAAAACTAGGTGGTGATTTGTGGGTATTTATGCATAACCATAGATGGACATTGCTTGAGTGAAATTGTGATAAAGCTTTGGATTTGCTCCAAGTTTTCTGAAGAAATCAACTACTAGTGGTGACAACTCTATTATTAAAGGTTAATACAAAATGAAATTCACAAACCTCCCTCTCAAAATCATCCTTTACACCACTTGTATGCCACTCTCACACAACAATATTCCACACACTTTCACAATCCACACTTCAATGTTTTACAGTGTCCACAAAATTGCATACAATGCACAACAATGAAGTCTCACACCGCACTTTCATTCAATGAATTAAACCTTTACAAAGGCTCCACAACCTCACTTTGATATGAAAATGACATAGAAGAATTACAAAGTTATACTCAAATTTAGACTACCACTCACATAGATCTTCAAACTGTTAACTTTAGTCCTCCAGAGTAGTTCAAAACTTGTTGCATGCCTCAAATGATTAGTTACATTCCTTTTCATGATACAACCCCTCGGGAAAGTTTAGAGGAAGTTTCTTCATTTTGAAACTTCTTGATTAAATATAGAATTTAGGATTTTCTAAGGAAAATACTTTTTCTTTTACATGAGTCCAAGAATTTTTAGAAATCTAGAAAACTTAAAAAATTTAAGACTTTTAGACTTATAAATTGCAAAGAAGATGCCCATACATTGTATTAATTTATCTTTTGAGAAAACAAATTATTTACAATAACGTATAATAATAATTGTTGTCAAGGATAAGATGGGTAACTGCCAAGAAATCATTCCTGATTTACTATCATAATAAATGAGATTAGTCATGATTCCAAATAAAATTAAATAAAATTATCGCCATATATCTAACTACAAAACTACCTTTAACCAATAATTAAAAAGAAATATTAATTAATAAGGTTATATCAAATTTATAATTAAAATTATATTATAATATAATTATATATATTTAATTGTGATGTAAATAAAAAAAAACAAGACATACAAGTCAATCTCTTCATTGTGTTTAGAATTTTAAAAAAAAAACTCAAAAATACTTGTCAATCTCTTCAACAATAAAAAAAAAAAGCAAAAATAAAAATAAAAACATAACACAATAAATATTATTTCAATCACCTTGAACCATGAAATGAACCATTAAACAAATTTAACCCAGATTTAGGAAAAAACGGAAGATTAAATACTTTTGATCATCAAGGACCTTCTACTTTTAAACAATTAAACAACATAATAACAATTATATGTTTAT
This sequence comes from Pinus taeda, assembly GCA_000404065.3. Classification (NCBI taxonomy): domain Eukaryota; kingdom Viridiplantae; phylum Streptophyta; class Pinopsida; order Pinales; family Pinaceae; genus Pinus; species Pinus taeda. The sequence goes on along the minus strand of APFE030900235.1, from coordinate 69,744 downwards.
TTTATTCGGGATAATATGGGTATGTGTTAACGTTAATGATTATTTTATTTTATTTTTATTAAAATAAATAATATAAATAAAATCTAATAATATTAGTTATTAAAATATTTTTAGTTGAAACATATTTTTAAAATTATTGTTGTTTGGAAAAGAGTTAAAAAAACTTATTTTTTACGTATTTAGTTTGTTTTGAAAAGTGTGATGCATTAGCCTGAATTTTTAGATGAACCAGATAACTCTCAGTACTGTTAAAACTAAAATGTAATAATTTCCTGTAAAAAACATTAACACATATCAATATCATCGCAAATTAACCTATAATTTTATTATTATATTAAAATTTAATATAACTTATACCGTATAAAATAAATCGAAATACTACATATACTACATCCCGTGATAATGGTATGTCCCACACCGTTGATAATGTCTAAAATAAAGCTATATATAAAAGAGAATGTCATAGCACCATATAAATAATGTAACACAGCATGTACCTAAGCATACAAACAAATAGGCGTACACCAGTAAAGAAACATGTCTGGTCGCATCATCATATGTGCTGGGTCGAAACTACAGAGCACAAACGAATATGTTCTCCAAGTTTTGACATATAAAGTTGGAGTGTTATACGGATAATCTTTTACCTTAATCAAAGATTTACACGGGAATCTAAAACCTTAATCTTCCCATCAAATACTTACGCGTGAATGTCAAATTCTAATATCTCAATCTTTTAACAAAAGATTTACACATAAAGCTAACATCATAATCCTTTGAGCGATAATGTGCGCCTGAAGTTTCAAAATGGCTCATCGTATTGCAAATTTTAATCTTTGAAACAATTATCGGCACTTGAATTATCATCTACAGCTACCCTTAATGCACACAATTATGTGCACTTGAATTATGATCTGTCGCTAGCCTTAATGCAAAACAATTTATGTGCACTTCGAAGGTGGGGTCAATTTAACCATAGATAAATGCTCCCATTCAACAGTAAAATTAAACTCAACTTAAATAATTATTCCATCCAACTTTCAAACTCCTATTGACTTAAACTTAACATGGTTGAATAAAAACACAAAATATATGTATGAAAGATATCCAATTGGGATGACTAAAGAATTCTTCGCGTCCACATTCATAATCTCATATGGAGGCTCGAGTGCTATTTGACAAGGATTTTCAGATGGCAAAGTGTTTAGATGATATGTAAAATTATGTAAACAAATGTTATTTTATTTTGGAAGCTTGGATTTACTAAAGTTAAGAATGTCTAGGTTTGGGGCTTATAGATAGGTTTCGGGCTTATAGGTGTATCGGTTAGCAAGACACTTTTTTTAAGGAAATAGTGTCTAAAGAATAATATATTTATATAAGACATAAAAGTAAAAGCAAATTGAAGAAATGTAGCCTTAATTATAAAACAAATAATAAAAAATTTTAATTTTTAAAAAATTATGCAATTGATGATGATGAAGAAATTTAAAGAGATATTATATCCTATTAATATCATAAAGTATAATATTTATGATTATAAAATATATTAATTATTAATAGATTCTATTACTAGAAATTCAATAGTTTAATTAGTAGAAATTCAATAGTTTTAATTAGAATACTGGAATATATAAATCCTAGTTAATGATTTGTATTTTTCATTGTTAATAATATAATTTTATTATATTAATTATTACTTATAATTTTTATTAATAATTTGAATGAAGAAGTCATTTCAGAATTATGAAGAGGGGATGGAAAGAAGATAGAGGATGTGGAGGAAAATAGGTGGGATTTTTAGAGATCTTAAGAACTTTTGATGTGGGGAATCCAAGAGTTGTTGCTTTTAAGGCCATTGTCTCTGTTTAGACTATTAGGGTTTTTTATGATTTCTAAAGCTTCTCTAAAGTGTCTTATTAATAATAGTTTTCTGTGGCAATGATTTCCAAAGCTTCTCTAAAGCGTCTTCTTAAATAATAGTTTTCCCTAGCAATGATTCCAAAGCTTCTCTAAAGCATTTTCTTAAAGTACTAGACTTTTTTGTGGAGAGTAGCATTGTATGGTAAATGATATTTGAAATCATCTCCATTTATTTAAGAGTTAAATTATACCAACATTGGACAAAGATTTATCACAAAATCAATTCTATTTATATGATAGTTAAATTATTGTTGTAGACTTAACTGTAGCAAATTCTTTGTAATTTGGAGGGTGAATATGTAATGAAAGGAAAAAATTTGGAGTGAAATTTTGGACTTCTTATTTGATTAAAAATTCACTTAGTTTTTACATATACATATATATGTAGTTAAATGGATAATATTGACCAAAAAATTACCAATTTAATATTAAATAACACATTTTTTAAGAAAAGGCTTTCGGTAAAAATCTCATAAGAGAATTTTTTGGCGGAAGCGTTTCAAACCAATAAGTGTGGTTCATCACCAGGACAGGATGAAGAGGCAAACCATGGCAAAGGCTTAAATAGAGAACAACGTAGATACAATAATTTCAATTAACGCCTATATTTGAACAATAATATTTAAATTATGATATTAATTTATTAATATATTAAAAACAAATATTATTAAGTAACATCTATATTAGACGGCTAGTTTGGTGTCTTCACCTATGATTCTTGCCGCTCCTTTTCTGCTACATCATCTTCTTCCATCAATGGCACTTGTGCATCAATTGTTTTGTCTATAGTCTCATTCCATGACTATTGTTCTTTGAACACTACATATTTGCTAATTATGGTCTTCTTGGTGACAAGGTTATACAATTTGTAATCTTTTGATTACTCAATATAACCAGTAAATATGCATTTTTCACTTTTATCATCCAATTTTCCTCTTAGTTGTTTAGCCACATGTGCATAAGCTACACATCCAAACACTCTGAGATGAGATATGCTACAAGACATACCTGACCATGCATCTTCTAGTGCTGTAATACCAATTTGCTGGAAACATAAAGAGGATAAACAATAAATAACACACACAAACCATAGGAGATGCTGCTCTTCAATTGATGACACAACAACTTGATGAATATAATGAAAATGGTGAAGGGTATTTAACTTTTTCCAATTAGAAACTCACCTAAAATAACTTGGCATACAACCACACACTAAATTTGATTATGACTTAACTCGACTTGACTCAATGCTCAGTTAACTGAGATAAATTTCCATGCAGAAATTAATTAACTATTTAGACAACTCACCTAAAATAACTTGGCATACAACCACACACTAAATTTGATTATGACTTAACTCGACTTGACTCAATGCTCAGTTAACTGAGATAAATTTCCATGCAGAAATTAATTAACTATTTAGACAACAATTACAGTAAAGTTGCCACCAAAACTTAAATAATAAGTTCACAATATGATAAGTGCTCACTCCAAACCAATACGATGCTAGGTATTGAATTACATCACTAATCGTTGAGAGAAAAGTAGATCATGTATGGACATCATAAACATACAGCACTATAGTTAAAGTTTTCTTTAATAAAAAAGAAAATAGTAAAATACTATAATAATAATAGGGTAATATTAATAACAATATAATATATATAAAATTAAATATTATATTAACCATTATTCAGTGTTAATAATTTAATCATTTTAATTTTAATATCATCATAATTAATTTTAATATTATAATAAATTTATTATTAAAATTATTATATTTTTAATAATTATTATGATTTAAATTATATTAATAATTATTATAAATTTAATATAATCTAATATATAATATTAATTTAAATATTTTATAAAATAATAATAATTATAATACAATTTAATAATTTTAATAATTTTAATATTATATTAACAATTTATGAATTAAATTTTTTTGATCCATAACTTGTATGTTAATAAATCTTTCGGTGAAAATCACATAAGAGAATGATTTTGTCGACGTGTTTTGTACCATCAAGTGTGGTCCATCTTAAGGACAAGATGAAGAACTAGATCTTGGCATCAAATTAAATATATAGAGAGATGTTTCCTAGTCTTTATAATATAACAACTAGTTTTGACTAAATAATTATTATTGATTAACAAACATTTTTTTAATTAATAGTTGACAAATAGTTGTAAATAATGAATTAAATTAATTTTATTATCATAATTATTGATGTTTTAATGAAAATGAAGGTCATATAGAAATAACTTAAACTAACTAACAATATGGTCAAACTAATAAAGTAAATAAAATAAATAGCTGTAAAAAAATGAAGACAAAATTTAGAATAATAAAATAAATAGAAAATATGAATAATTAATTTATTATTATATTATTATTTAAATAAAAAGAAGGTCTTATAGAAAACAGTAAAAAGAATGATATGGTCAAACTTATTGTCCAACAATAAACTAATAAATAAAAAATAATAGAAGAAAGAAATAAATAATAATATAAACAACAAAAAATGTATTATATTAAAAAAAAAAAAAACTAAGAAGAGAGGACAGGGATCCAACACTTAGTAATACCCAACCATCATCTCTATTCAGATTGATATGCCTCCTTTCAATTTTCAATGATTCCATAAACTTATGGTGATGAAAATGATCAATTTTTGCAATGACCCTGGCCTCTTCAATGCATATGTGATGTTTTGGATTTTCTACATGTTCACCCAAAGTGGAGGTGTGAGTCTTTCCATGTTTGATGCAAGTTGCGTGCTCATCAATCCTCAAATTTATAGAGCCAGTTTCACCAACATACAAAGTTCCATGGGAGCATAAGATGACATAAACACCTTTCCCATCTTTAGGCTTCACATGTTCTCATCAACCTTAGGGAGATTAGAATAGTTTTTAGGGGCATGAGTGTCGAAGGAATATTATGTTTCTTAAAGATCCTTGCAATCATGTTCTTGGTCCCTTGAATAAATGGAATATCCACCCCTGAAAACCAATCCTTAAGATCTTTTTTAATTCTAGGACCTTTTTCATCCTTAAGGAAAGCTCTAAGACACTAGTGCCTACTATAACCATTATTATTAAAAGCATTAAGGGGATGGGTTTTTTTCCTCATTGAGGTGGTTTTCATCGAAAACTCGTAACGCCTAAGTGGTTAAGGTGTTAATAATATAATATAATATAATTTTAACATTATTATATGAATAGTATTTTTTAAATAATATAATATTAAATAATAATCTTAATAATTTTACTATTCCACTGGGTTTATAATATCAATCCCTTGGGTTTATAATCATGGTCATCCATGGTCAACATTGGTCAAACATGGTCAATTATGGTCAAGTGTAGTCCAACGCCACATTGTGAAAAAAAATTCTCAATATGAAAATCAACGATGGTCAATGATGCTAAACCATGGTCCAACATCGTATTGTGAGAAAGATTGTCTCAATATGGAAATCAATCATGGTCAATAACCATGGTCCAATGTCAGATTTTGAAAACCATTGTCCAACATCACATTGTGACAAATATTGTCTCAATATGAAAATCAACCATGATCCAACATTTGAATAGGGCAACGATTGTCTTGATATGAAAATTAATCATGTTCAAGCATGTTCCAACATCACATTGCGACAAATATTGTCTCAATATGAAGATCAACCCTGGTCAACCATGTTTATTTTAGGGTTTATAAAATTTATTTCGGTTTTATATACCTTAGGTTGATATTATTTCCTTGGGTTTAATATTATTCCCTTGGGTTTATAATCCCTTTGGTTTTTAGTATTGAACCCTTAGGTTTATTATTATCTTTGGCTTATAATATTAAGCATGGTCAATCATGGTCAAACATCGCATTATGACAAAGACTGTCTCAATATGAAAATCAAACATGGTCAACCATTGTTGATTGTCGCATTGTAACAAAGATAATCTTGATATGAAAATCAATTATGGTCAATCATGGTGAACCATGGCGTAACGTCACATTGCGACAAGGATTGTATCAATATGGAAATAAACCATGGTCAACCATGTTTATTTTAGGGTTTATAATATTTATCTTAGGGTTTATATACCTTGGGTTTATAATATTAATTCCTAGCATTTAATATTATTCTCTTGGGTTTATAAGCCCTTGGCATTTTAGTATTAATCCCTTGGGTTTATTATTCCCTTGGGTTTATAATCCTTTGGCATTTTAATATTAATCCCTTGGGTTTATAATATTAATCCATTGGTTTTATTAATTTAAGGGTTCATATTCCTAGGGTATAATATTATTCATAAGGTTTATAATATTAATCCTAGGTTTTAATATAAATCCCTTGTGTTTATAATCATGGTCAACCATGGTCCAACATCACATTATGATAAATATTGTCTCAATATGAAAATAAAGCATTGTTGGCTTATTGGGGCCTTACCAAGGTTCACAGTTATGTTAGCCAACAAATCCCGGTACTATTGGCCCTTTCAACAACAGTCTGTGGGGCACAGACTCATGTCTCACCCGAAGTAGTATGGGAGGGTGCTAGAACTAGGTTTCTGCACCCTGGAGATGTCTTATGAGTTCAAGAGGTTAGCTGTTCGAACTTGCGTGCAAGTTGGTTCGTGCACTTTCCCGTACCTCGCAACGTGATATATTGACTTCACTTAGCCCTACTCAGGGGCTGAACATTGCACTTTTGCGTTATTACCCAAGACATTACTGGTATTCCAATGTTAGTTGATTATTTTAGCCTACTTGTGTGCTTTAAGTTATACTTAATAACAGAAACCATTCATACACGGGAACACAATAAATAAACAATATATTTGCAAATTATATCAAACATGCATTAACCCAAGAATAAATACACAAAATTATGATAAAACTTCTCTTTATTAATTCCTTCCTTGGTTACTGTCTCGACTTCGTCCTACGCACTCAGCTACAGGGGTCCGTGCACTCAACTGCGGACTACTAGGCCTTTGCGTACTCAGCTGCAGAGCTTTCTCCTACCTTACGACCCAAAGACACACTTCAACTTACGACTCAATCACTTAGACTCTTTTTCCTCTGCTTCTTCAACCTCTTAGAGCCTTGCTCTATTTATACAATCCCATGGTCTGTAGACCATGGGTAGGTCTATCCAGCCGACATTACATTACAAAACTAAGGCAAACCACCCTGTGACTTTATCATTCTTTCGCACCCGTGCCCACAATTCGCGTAGATTTACAAAAAGATTTGGTCCAAACTTGGGATTTGAGCCCCAAAACATGCCTTGGGAGGATTCCATGCCTAACAGGCCCCTAACACAAACATCGTGACTCACCCTCAAGTCACTCTAGCAGGGCGACGATCTTTGCGTGGAGTTCCTCCAACTATTCTTGAACGGCGCAAATGTTAACAATGCACTGAGTTGCTGCTTGATGGATCTACTGCATCCTCTATTCCGAGACCTTTTTGTCAGGAGTGCTTCTTTTGCATCAATGTGTGCATCCCCTATATGTGTGCAAGCTTGCCTTCGATGTCTTCCGTGATGGTGAAGGCCTCATTGATCCAAGACTGGACACGCGCTTTTAGACTGCTTCCTTGTGTCATGTCACATCCACCTACTCCTTCAGTGCTTTAGCCTGCTGCATCCTTGCAAGCCTCTAGGGGAGGACCACTATCTACACAGTTCCTCAAACACTGTCATACTGGTGTTGGAGTTCTCGTGCCTCTGTCTCTAAGCACTCGATGTTGGGGTCCTCTTGCAGAGTTGTGAGGACCTCAAGTGATTCTTCCAACATGCTGGTGAAGTCTCGCACTGCACCTCCGATTTCCTCCAATCCCGCTGTGATAGCACTAGCACGCTATTCTCTAACTTCTGGGGGAGTGGATGGCTGTGCCTTTAACCTCAGCTCAGTGATCTAAATATTTAGCTCCAGTTGAACCTTTTTCATTTCCTCCTTGGCCTCGTGGACCCCTGCTGTTAATATGTTGATCTGTGCCTCCGCCGGTATATATGTTGGGATGCCTAGCTACGAGATGCTTTGGCAAGCATTGTTTATCACCTGTACCAGCTATTGATTTTGCGACACCAATTCGTCACACTATAAGCTTAGTTGTTCCATATTTATCTTCTGCTCACTGAGGACTTCGAGCACGTGACTCTCCCTAGCTCACAACTCTATAGTTATTCCATCCTGCAACACATATAATGTCTCGTGTAGAAGGACCACTAGATTAACACTGAGACCTTTCAACATGCTAACCGAAGGCTTGTCAGCCTCATTTGATGTCACTAGTTCCCCTTCTGGCTGCACTATTGTGTTCGACATCTGCGCACGCAACATATGCTTTGTCGTCGTGGATCCGGCTGCGAGGCTTGTTGGAGTAACAACCTAAGGGGGGCACGCCTGTAATTCCTGCAATTTCACTATGAGGCCCCCCAACACAATCTGGTTCTCTTGCATGAAATCCTGGAGAGCCTCATTGGTGATATCGCACACCGTCTCACCGATGTCATGCAGATCACCCTCAGTCAGGGTGATCGGGTCAATGGACAATTTCGAGGCCTTGACCTTCTTTCGTGACCCTGACCGCTCTATTGGGTTTTGGCGCTTTCGTTATGTTGATGCGGTTCGTGGGTCTGTGCCTCCTTCTTCTATTTCTACTTCCTCAACTTCCTGCCCCTATCAAGGCGTTGTTCGGCCCTCACCCGCCTTCGCGGCTATTTCCTGTGCTGCTACAGCCTTTTCCTAGTCAGCTGCTTTTTGTGCCACATCCCGCACTTCTGCTGCTATTGTTTCTTTCCTTTGTTTTTTGGGCAATTATGCGATGCATAGCTTGGCATCGTCTTTCTTCTTTTGCGTTGTCGACTTCTCGATTTCTGCAATGTCTGGGGTGCACCATTCCGGCATCCATACCTCCAAGACATTGAAAATGGCATCGTCGGTGGCTACAAAGGGTAGCTTTGTCCATTGTTTAGTCAGGTCCTTGCATGCCCTGATATATATGTTATGCATGTCTACCTTAAATTCTGAAAAACTCTGCAGACTATTGTAAACTGTGGGTGACAACCACGGCTTACGATTGATCCACATTCGGATGTTCATCTCCATGAGCACCTAGAAGATCTTACTATCGCGCATCCTTTTAGCATCCTTCGTGGCCCAAAGCGAAGCGTACTTCACGACCTCCAGTAAATCTCTATCAATTATGGGGAATTGACTATCCTCCAGTAATTGCCTAGCTACGAGCACCATGGATAGTAATAGCCATGCATAATGGAATGTTTTTCCCTATTCCCGGGCTTCGTGGAAATTCTCTAAAAATTCTATGCAGAGGAATTAGAACCAGTTAAACTAGAACCCCTCTACACATTGCTCGGTGAGTGCGACCATCGGCGCCGGTATGTCGTTTACGTGGCACTTGCGCATAACTTTTCCTGCGAGGATTTGGGTTGCTACGTGTATTTCTTTGTCCTTGATGGTCGAGATGGTCTAGCCCCTCTTCTTCTTTTCCAGCTTGTACTTCTTCTTCATAGCCTCCGCGATGGCAAAATCACTACCATTCCCTTCTGATATGGCCGCGGGGTCCTCTCCTTTGTATGGAAGCTGGGAGACGTGATGAATCAAGTCTATCGTGATGGGGATGGGATCCTCCAGCCATAAACACGTATCATGCACTAAGCAGAGTAGCTGCTTGATGACAAAAATGGTTATTGGGGCATGGTGGAAATGTGGCACCGAGAGTAGGTTCAGCAGCCCAGCCTTTTCCACTCTGGGCAACCACTTTTGTGGCTCTAATGTTGTCACCAGCCCGGCGGGGTTCTGCCTCATGAGGTTTCTAGTCTCAAGGTGAGGGAAATTCTCATGGTTAGGGAGGTCCCAATCTTCGAATTTCATGCTCGGAACGCACCCCGGGTGTGTGCCTTCAAACATAATTCCATCTAGGAGGAGTCCGGTCTCGAGCGAGCAGGTCCTTGGGCACTTTGGCCTTCCCTTTTCGCGGGGGGACATAGGCGGGTAATTTTTTCACAGAGTGCATAGGCTGAGTATCCAACTCCATGGCTTTATCTTCTTCTTCTGCAATGATAAGCTCCTATAGAACTTCTTCTTCTCCATTTGCTTCTATAGTGACGGCTTTCCCTTCTCCTCCATTGACAGTTTGTTGCACAGCGAGTTCCGCGAGGACACGCGTATGGGAGCCATTGCTTGTTTGTCCTTCTTGGGACTTGGTGTGCGCAGTGATTTCAGGATTTTTGCCACATTCCCATCACCTTCTGAAACATCCCACACAGTTAGGGCCTGCGCGGCCTCCTCGGCGGTCACTTCTGCTATCTCCATGTCATCCTTAGTTGTTGCCATTGTGTCTTGTTGCAATGTATCACTCGTGAATTCAGGGGCTCATTCAATGCTTAGCTCACAACACTCAAGGCTCTGCTCAATCGCTCAATTCGCAAATGACCAAGTGTTGTTTGTTGGGTAGCCCTTTGTATTTTATAGTAGTTTTTGAATTCGAGTTCGACTGTTCCCCCTAATTCCGATTCATTAATGCTTTCTTGGCAGCATATTTTCCCAAATCTTGCCGATAAATTGCATCTTAAATGCCTGTCACCTCCTCCGTTTGGCCTCAAGTCGAGCATCCCATTGTGAATAGTAACTTCAATGGTCACTTTTTGGCTAACCCATGAGGCGGTGCAGCCCCCTGTGCGCAGTCACAGACCTTGTAACTCTTTGCTTCTGTGCGCATCTCAATATCGCGTAACTCTTAGATAGAATAGTTTATAGTCCCGCGCTCCCTTCCAACTACGTGGGGTGCTACGACTGTCCTTCCCTTGGCTAGTCAAGTGGCTACACACTCGTGTAGAGTTTCATCCTGTCCTTCGTCATGGTTCCTCGAGAATCCCCACCTTGTATTTTTACGATCGGCATCACACACTTCACCATTTGCAATGCGCTACCCTAGTCACTATGCTTATTAATATGCAGTTTATGTCAAGGCATCAGACTAGTCAATTTGCGGTGATGGTTCTCAAACTTGTTAGCATGATCATACGCACCTTGCCTTACCTTCCTAGATTTTCAGTGAGAAAATCGTCCTTTATCTCGTCCTCGAGCTTCTTGAATTTCACATCCACCAGAGTGCTTTTCTTTCTTAATCGTACCCTTTCTTCTTTAAGTTATTGGAGTCTAAGGTTTCCCTGTTGGATTTCGACTTCCAAGGTTCCACGAACCATCATCTTTACCAATGCTAGATTAGGCCTTTCAAGTAGTAGAGGGCTTACTATGTTTGTCTCATATTCCAGCCTTGGCGGTGCCTGCATGGTTAGGTTCTTACACATGGTCCTATACGGCCATAGAACCATTGGTACGCGCAAGTCCCAATGAGTCTGTTTCGCATTGTGGACCCTGTTCAGTACTTCACACACTTTGTCAAAGGCTTCCACGTGGATAACCTTCTACACACCTTGTCTTATCATACCCCCTATTCTCAAACGGAGAGGTTGTTCACGCCATTGTCTTGCCTACTCCTGCTTGCTGATCATGTTTCCTATCCTGTGGAGAGTGTGCCTTCGTGTAGGTTGCGTTCCATATGTCTATATCCCTCTAGGAAGGTGAATGCACAGGCCGTTTTGTCTGGAATACTTGGATTTTATCCACTGCTGAGGCTTCCCAAATCGTAAGCGCATCATCCTTTTGCATTCATGCCCATCCTCAAAATTTTGCTGGAGGTACCCCAGCACCTTTCGAGCGTATTCCTCAATACCCATTTCAGAGCATCAAAACATTGTTGTTCCGGTAATTCTCTTGCAAATTTGTTCAAGAAATCATCCACCTCGCTCAACACATCATACATAGGTAGATCTCTTATCTCACTTGCCACACATCGCATCGACCTATTCCTCATGTTACAGTTGAGCCTGGTTAGCTCGTGTAACTGGTTTTTCCATCATTTTATTTCCTCATCTGAATCTTAGGCATAGGAGCTTTCGCGCTCCCACAAAATCTTGCCATCCGCTATTGGATTTACCCAGTCATGCTCCCGCGCAGTTATCTTATAGATATAGTCTAGATCGTTGTTGATATCGTAGTCATGTACTGGCTCTATGTAGCGCAATCCTTCCACGGGGTCTATAGGTACCACCGTGCGCAGTGACTTTTTCTCAAAAATAATCTTACGCTTCTTTAGAATTATCACTCCATTCTTGTCAGTGGCCCAATCTATTCCCACTAATGCGAGATAGGGATTGTTGTCATCAACAATCTTTGTCACTTCGAAATATGCAGGCGTACTTGCACCTTCGATATCTACCGTTATTCCCTATAATCTTCCCATAAGTAGGATCTTTTGTTGGTTCGCCATTTGCAATTGAACAGGAGACCATTGCAGCGCATGCCTACCCATGCGCTCCCATGTCTGGTTTGGCATGATGTTTGCATCTAATCCTAGATCCAAAATCACTTGATCCATTTCATATTCCCTGATCTACATGGTCAATCTCATTTCTCTTCATGTTCGAGTTGTGTGCTTCCCGAGCTTCGAGAATACACGCGGTTCTTCTGGTGTGGTTCCATCGCATCTAGTGATGAGCTCTTGCAGTCCCTTCACAGCTTTGTTGTTACGTAGTAGCTTCATGCACGTCTCCAAAAATGTAGTGAGCATTGATGGGTCCATTTCTAGTTCCAGTTTGTCTTTACTTCCTAAAGTGGAGGCCTCCATGAAGCTCTTCTTAGCTTCCATGAATGTCTCCTTAAAGCGCTCCAAATCAAATTCTGGTTCCTTTGTTGGAGCCTTGTGAACCCAGGCACTCTCTTTGGGTTTCTTGCCTTTGTCATCTCCTGTCGTGATTCCACTTCAGAGCACGATATTTACATTTGGGTCTTCCTCGCGTGGCTCAGACCACATCACTTGCAAGTTCTGAGGCTAGGAAGGTTGGAGTGCTCCTTTATCGTGCAACCTCGCTATCAGTGTGGGACATTCCTCTTTCTCATTATCAAACTGGGTACAATATAAGCATGATGGTCTCATTGGATTTGTACAATCGTGGGCATAATGTCCTACCCCTCCTTAATTGTAACATATTAGCTGGTCGTGACCTCTTCCTGGTCTCACTCCTCCTCGACCTCAGCTGCACCCATGAAATCCAGTGCTTGCCATCCCTGCATTTTCATCGAGGGCCCGTGTTTCAGTCTGAACTCTGTAGATAGGAGTCTGATCCATCATCATTTCATAACTTCTACAAGTGCACACAACGTGGCATATTGACCTGCAGAAATTACAGAATAACTGCAGGGAATTCTGCATATACTTATATAATAGATGGAAGTTATCTGTAGCACACTTCCCTCCTATCTAACAAATCATGCACCATAATGCAGGCGTTGTGATCGGTCCTGCTTGTGCCTCCAGTCTCAATGGCATTAGTCCTCCTCCCGCCAGGTAGTTCACGAAGACTAGGCAATGGTCCTTTTCATATCCCTGGCCTTTGCATTTTATTCACCATTCCTCCTCGCGCACTTCTGGTAAGCTGTCGTGTCTTATTTCAAACTCTGCATCTCAAGGTACAATTTTTTCAACTGCACGTGGATCTGTTGAACTCCCAGGTCAAGATCTTGTATCGGGGTCTCGTGCTGTCTCATTGCAATCTCCAAGGCCTTGGCTTGAGTAGTTAGCTTCTGTTGTGACAACGCGTTCCTTAGAAGTGGTGTTAGCGATGCTACAAACCATGCACGGTGTTGCCCATTCATCAAGGTCATATTAGTTTCCCAAATTGTACACTTCAATCTTTGATCCAACTCCGAGGGGATCTCACATGGAAGCATCACAATTTCCCTTAAATCCAATAATCTACTGTGTCTCTGATTTTGGCTGTCTAAATTCCTTGTTTAGCGCAGCTTGGATATCCATGATCCCTACGTTCGAATTGTCATTAGAATGCTTAATGTACCAAGTCAGTGCGCAATCCTGCAGATCACTAACAAGTGTTTCTTTCTTTACATTGTCATACGTGACTCCCTGCACTTCCCATACAGCCCTTACCACAAACCAAAACTGGTCTGGATCTTCATTTCCTACTCCTTTGAACACAGGCAACTTTATCGCACTTTCCATTTTGAACTGTGGTGGTGGCGGAGGTGGTGTGGGCGAAGATGGGAGTGAAGATGGTGAAACTAGTGGTGGTGTAGGTGGGGGTGGTATGCACGGAATTTGCTTCTTTATCAAAATAATCACACTTCTTGGTGAAACCCTCGTGAGCTCTTCCTCACTTTCCTGCAGAGGTGAAATCAAGGGGCTAGTTTCTAGTTGTGCACTACCTTTGTTATTGTAGATCCTCCCACTTCATGTACCTCCAAACATCAATTTATTCACATAACCCTCTTTTCACATAGTAGCATTTTAATCCAAGTGTTCAAAGATTTAACGTACTTACCTCGTGGTCATTTGAGGAAGCGTCGTTCTGCCTCACTATAGTTGACTGAAGTATCTACCGTGAACTTAGTGATAAATCCTCTTATAATTCGATCGAGCGAGTGATCAACAATGTGCGCGATCTTATCTTTCAATGCTTTCAGTCTATGCACCACCTCTTGAGTCCACATAATAGGTTTTTCAAGCCTACACCTTCCTTGACTGTCTACTAGCTTCGCGATCCACTCATACAACTCAGAGGGTAAGGATGCAAAGAAAATTTTGTGGATTTTCGTATATAAGAAGCAATCTAACCACTCTTCCTTTGATAATTGTGGATTCCTATTTTCCTGTGCGACGAACTCGTGAATTTTTCTGTCCAACCACTCTTCAATTCCTTTCTTTGTCGGATTCCAGTGATACGACATTAGACATCTCTATGCAGATCCCGGTCTTGACAACAGAACCATTTGTTGGCTTATTGGGACATGACCTAGGTTCAGAGTTATGTTAGCAAAAAAATTCCCGGTACTACTGGCCCTTTTGGCAACAGTCTGTGGGGCGGGGACTAAGGTCTCACCCGAAGTAGTATGGGAGGGTGCTAAAACCAGGTTTCCACACCATGGAGATGTCTGATGAGCTCAAGTTGTCTACTGTTTGACCTTATGCACAAGTCGCTTCGCGCACTTTCCCGTACCTCACAGCCTGATATACTGCCTTTGTGCAGCCCTACTTAGGGGCTGAATGTTGCGCTTTTGTGTTATTACCCAAGACCTTATTGGTATTCCAATGTTAGTTTACTATTTTAGCCTACTTGTGTGCTTTAAGTTACACTTAACAACATAAACCATTCATACAAGTGCGCGCAATAAATAAACATTAATTTGAAAATTATATCAAACATGCATTAACCCAAGACCAGATACACAGAATTATGATAAAACTTCTCTTTATTAATTCTTTCCTTGGTTAAAGACTCGACTCCGCCTTATGCACTCAGTTGCAGGGGTCCGCGCATTTAGCTGCGGACTACTAGGCCTCTGCACACTCAGCTACGAAGCCTTTTCCTACCCTACAACCCAAAGACACACTTCAACTTACGACTCAATCACTTAGACTCTTTTTCCTTTGCTTCTTCTTCCTCTTAGAGCCTTACTCTATTTATACAATCCCATGGTCCGCGGAACATGGGTAGGTCTATCCAGCCAACATTACATTACAAAACTAGGGAGGACAACCCTATGACTCTATCATTCTTTCGTACCCCACGCCCGCAATTCGCGGAGCTTTACAAAAATATTTGGTCAAAACTTGGGCTTTGAGCCACAAAACATGCCTTGGGGGGTTTCCATGCCCAACAAGCATGCACAACCAATGTTAAACACAATCAATAATGGTTAATCATGGTCAACATTGAACAAGCATGGTTGACCATGGTCAATTATGGTCAACCACGTTTCAACACCGCATTATAACAAAGATTGTCCTAATATGAAAAATCAACCATGGTAAACCACGGACCATCATCGCATTGTGAGAAAGATTGTCTCAATATGAAAATCAATCATGGTCAACCAAGGTCAAGCATGATCCAACATCTCATTGTGACAAAGAATGTCTCAATTTGAAAATCAACCATAGTCAACCATGGTCCAACATTGACTGTAACAATGATTGTCTTGATATGAAAATAAATCATGGTCAGCCATGGTCCAACATCACATTGTGAAAAATTTGTCTCAATATGAAATCAACCATGGTCAACCATATTGATTTTATGGTTTATAGTATTTATCTTAGGGTTTATATACCGTGGGATTATATTATTTCCTTGGGTTTAATATTATTCCCTTGGGTTTTTAGTATTAATCCCTTGGGTTTATTATTCTCTTGGGTTTATAATATCAATCATGATAAACCATGGTAATTCATGGTTAGCCATGTTTTATAAAATCAATCATGGTCAACCATTGTCAACCATTGTCAAACATCATCAATCACAGTCAATGTTGGTCTAACATTGTCGACCATGGTGAATTATGGTCAACCATGGTCTAATGTCACATGGTTCGACCATGTTTATTTTAGGTTTTATAATATTTATCTTAGGGTTTATATTTTCCCGTGGGTTTAATATTATTCCATTTGGTTTAATATTATTCCCTTCAATTTATAATCCCTTGTGTTTTTAGTATTAAGCCCTTGGGTTTATTGTTCCCTTGGCTTTATCATGTCAATCATGCCCAACCATGGTCAATCATGGTCAATATTGGTACACTATGTTTTATAAAATCAATCTTGGTCAACCATGGTCCAATGTTGCATTGTGACAAATATTTTCTCAATGAGAAAATCAACCATGGTCTACCATGTTTATTTTAGGGTTTATAATATTTCTCTTAGGGTTTATATACCTTGGGTTTATTTTATTCCCTTAGGTTTAATATTATTCCCTTAGATTTATAATCCCTTGGGTTTTTACTATTAATCCCTTAGGTTTATTATTTCGATGGGTTCATAATTCCTTCGTGTTTTAGTCTAAATCCCTTAGGTTTATAATATCAATCCCTTGGGTTTATTAATCTAAGATTTCATATTCCTAGGGTATAATATTGTTCATATTATTTATAATATTAATCCTAGGGCTTAATATAAATCCATTGGGTTTATAATCATGGTCAACCATGGTCAACAACCATGGTCCAACATCACATTGTGCCAATCATGGTCAACCATTGTCCAACGTTACATTGTGACAAAGATTATCTCAATATGAAAATCGAACATGATCAACCATCATCCAACGTCTGACTGTAACAATGACGGCCTTAATACGAAAATCAATCATGGTCAACCATGGTCGAGCATGGTCCAATGTCACATTGCGACAAATATTGTCTCAATATGAAAATCAAGTATGGCCAACCATGGTCATCCATGTTTATTTTAGGGTTTATAATTTTTATCTTAACGTTTATATACCTTGGGTTTAATATTATTCACTTGGGTTTATAATCCCTTTGGTTTTTAGTATTAATCCCTTGGGTTTATAATATCAATCATGTTCAACCATGGTCCAACATCGAATTGTGATAAAGATTTTCTCAATAGGAAAATAAATCATGGTGAAACATGTTTATTTTAGGGTTTATAATATTTATCTTACAGTTTATATAACTTGGGTTTAATATTATTCCCTTGGGTTTATAATATTAATCATGGTCAACCATGGTTAATCATGGAAAACCATGGTCCACTGTAATATCCCTCCGTTATTATAGTGCTATTTTGCTTTGGCTAAGTTATATTAGAAAAAATGGTAGGAAAGCCATGGGGAGCAATATTGGAATAAATATGTAAACGAATAATTATTAATACATAAATGCGATGTATGTATTTGAGAATGAGACACCTAGAAATGAGATTCTTGCCATGCCTTCATGATAAGAATTCTAAATGAAATTTTAGATAATCTTAATGGATGGTAAAGAAAGATCCATCAAGTTTTTTAGCTAGAGAAATATGTTGAACGTGGAAAAACATAAAATCTTTGTGGGAGAGAAAGGCAGAATTTTATGGAAAAGCCTAGGCAAGTGGATAAGAAAAGGTCCACAAAGTGGGACACCGCTAAAGGAAACCTTATCAAGAATGAAAGGTATTAAATACCTATTGAAGGCATCAACAGAGTTTTGTTGATACCATGGCAAGACCTTCTCAGCTCGGGGGTGAACTAGAGTAAACAATTCTAGGTTGGGTGGACCTAGGTGTGAAATTCCCAAGTATTTCTATTGTTTCCTTGATGTGAATTCATTGTTATTTTATTCTTTTATTTGAATTTATCGTATGTAAATGTTGCAATTTAGATATTATCTATAGTTTTAAGTTATCTCTATGGAAGAATTGAATCTTCTATAGAGCCACAGGTATTTGGGGAATAGTGGTTTCAATGGTTTGAAGAGTTATTTGAGCTAGGAGATGAACTTAGAGGTTAATGATTTCTTATATTGGATTGCTTAAAAAGGATAAATCTAGTTGGAATGAGTAGATTTTTATTGTTATGTTTCATGCAGTTTTACAAGTGCATTGATTTACAAGTCACAGAGAATGAATAGAATTAACATCGATTATTTTTGACTAATTAACTTCATAGGAGTGTATATGAATAGGGTGAAATGTATTGATAACATTGAACAATTAGATATGCCCAAGTAGTTAATAATTATTATACACACAATTGGTGGAAGTGACCTCAAGGATATAT
>APFE030900235.1:0-49364 GCA_000404065.3 Pinus taeda | reverse complement strand
GTTTTTGAGCATCTTCCATATAATCATAAGTTCGACATATGACCTCAAACTCAAATAAAAATGCCTCAGGGTCCTCATTTCTTGACCCATGAAAGTTTGGGAGGACGGATGGAGAAATGTTTTTCATTGTGGCTCGGGAGTCATCATCATCGACTATGGGAAATCCAAATGAATCATATCCATTCCTATTTCCTCCATTGTTACCTCTACCTCCTCCATTATTTCCTCCTCCACCTCTACCTCTACCTCTACCTCCTCCAAGTCCATTTTCTCTTTCTTCTACCATGGTGGTTTCTTCAGAGACCTCAAAGTTCTCTAGTTCCTCTACTAAGGGTGAATGAAGAAGAATTTCTCCTTCTTCTTCAGGTGATTCTATTTCTTCAATTACAACTTGTCCCTTTGTGGAAGAAAAGAAATAATCTCCTTCGGATTCAATAGGTGGTATGGGAGAGTCTACTACTACCTCTTGGATTCCAGGAATCCTAGAGCTAGGAGTATGAGTTGGAGATGATGAAGGTGTCTCTTGCCTATTTCTTGAAGTGGATGGAGTTGTGAAAATGGAACTTCTAGCTCCAGCTAAAAACCTTCCCCTAGAATCTCTTGCTCTATGCATATCATTTTTTATTTTTTCTTCAAGTCAGGGTAATAATTCTCTTTCTGATCTTCCAGGTCACTCTAGGTGCAAGAAGAGAGCATACTAAAGGAACTATTAAACCAATAACTTTCTCTTTTCTGATCCTCCAGATCACTCTAGGTGCAAGAGGAGAGCATACTTTGAGAGGTTATTAATTTTCCTTTCTTGAAATTTTCTTGTTTTATCATTTTTTTTTTTTTTAGAATTGGCTACCCAATTTTCACTTCCCCGGCAACGGCGCCAAAATGTTTTGTTAATTTAGTGTTGTCTAAATTGCTATCATAAATTGTCAACCTGGGGCTCGTAAGCTGATGAAGTGAAGTGTACAATATATACTTAAGTAGCCTTTCCTAGTTCTTATTGTCGTTTTTTAGTTTATGTCTAAATTATCTTCCTAATATGATGTGATGAAGTTATAAACAAGTGAGTGAATGTGTGTGTATGTGATGATTTCTAAATGCTTCTTCAATTTTAAAGAGAAAACTTGAACAATGAATTGAAATGGAATTAAAGCATCAAATGAAAGTAAAGCATTAAACAAAAGACTAGTGGCACTAGTCCAATACCTTTACTGCTGATAAGAATGAAAATGATATCTACATTAACTCAGCTGAAAGCAAAACACTACTCTAGAAATCCAAAAATTAAATGAAAAATCACACTACTTAATTCTCCCTTAACATTTTGCCTTTAGCTAAATTGATCATGTGAAAAAGAGTTAGGAGTGAATTAGCAATATGAGTCTAAAACTACATAAACCAAGCTGCAATTAGATGATTTTTGGTCCCATAAAAGTTAGTGAATTATGATAAACAGAACCATTAAGAGATTAGCAACTTGACAAAACTTGACAACGTAAACTAAGTAAAGAACTAACTAAGCAAGGAAATCAGAACGAAAGTCAGCAGTTTAGATAAGATAACTTCATATGCCACTAGTGTTAAAAAGAAGTAAAAGCACACTGTCCCGGGCTCCTAATCAAAGCTGTAAAAACACACTGATCAGTCATGAAAAGTACAGAAATGTAAAGCAGCATAATTCAAAACTATACATTAATATACATGATCAAATAAAGAAAAAGAAATGCAGGAAAGTAAATTCAAAGGCTACTGTACAATGGTTGTAGCAGATAGGGGCCCTCCATCCACTTCAACCAATTAAAAGATCAGCTACGCAGATAGAAACAGAACTGTCTTCTTTGAATTAAATCAACTCATAACAAAACACAGTGGAGAGCGTAAACGCTTTATAAAAAGGTCTTCAAAACAAAGTTTACAACAACAAAATATTAACTTTCCAAGACTAACTAATCAGCGTGTAGAAACACTTTATTTATAGCAAGAACATCAACTGTTCTGTGCGTAAACTAAGCTAACTAACAGCTAGGAAAAAGACATGTTCAGTAGCACCGTGCACGGATCTAGGGAACGGTCATCATGGTTTAATAAATCCGATGTTGGATTCTTGTCCCCTGCAGTCTTCGTGGCTGAAGAAGAGGCCAGCTGTGACTTACGTGCTCCAACTGAACACGCAGAGCCGTGCCACCTTTTGCAACCTTGTTGTTTGACCAGAGCTACCTCCACGTTGACCAGGGGTGTAGACGGCTAGTTTGGCTGAGCTGATAGCACACGCACCATGTACATGGTCATACAAACTTGCCCATGTGGCTCTTTTCTCTGAAGGACACTTCGATCATAGCAAACAAGAAAATGGCTACGGAATCTGGGATTGGCTGCGAAATCGGAGACCGGCTGCGGAAATCCTGTATTAGCTGCGGAATCGCAGCACTTTAACCAAAAATCTAAACGAACAGTCAATCATTAGCACAATTAGCAAATCACGTTAAAAATTCCTATAATGCAATGAATTGAACAAGTTGATGAAGGAAATGATGACAAAAGAAGGAAATGAGTAGGAAAAGGCTGTTGGGAGGATGGGTAAATGAGTGCAGTTTTGAGGCTCAACAGGCCGCGCATTTGAAGAACATATGGAAGTTTGTCTCCTCCTCAGCGTTGCACATCACACATCTGTTGGGACCATGCCACAACCTCTTCCTCAAGTTCTCCCAAGTTAAGTTTTTGTTGTAGAAAACTAACCATGAAAAAATAATCACTTTAAGAGGACAACCAAGTTTCCACCATTGCACCGGAAAAATCTGTCTGGAAAGCATATTTTTTTTGGAAACGAGATCATAGTAGATATATTTTACAGTCGCTATCATATGAGAATGAGATAGGGACCATACTAAGTGATCTTTTGTCTCGGCACACTTCATCCCTCCTTCATCTAGAGCATTCTTGACATTTTCCCAAGGTACAAGCAAGGCAAGAGGAAGGCCAATGTCAACAACATCCTTCAGAGAAGGTGTATGGCCCCTCCACTCCGTAATGATCATGTCCCAAGTAAAAAAACCCATTCGGTGTAGGAAGAAAAGAAGAGGGTCCAGAACATGGAGGTTCCCCCTATAGCCAGCAAATGAGTCAAAACCAATGAAGATTTTCCTTCCAGAAAACATCCTCCATTTCAGATTGATTATGAAGTATTTTTCAATTTTTTTGAAGCTGTGCCAAATAGCAGACCCCTATTTAATTCCAATGGAGCCAAACCTGAACCAGAACTCCAAGCTTCTACCTTTTTGATACTTCTGATGAATGATTGCACTCCAAGGATTTGTGCCAGAGATACCTCTCCATAAAGTTTTGCAGACCAGGGCTATTCCGAAAAGCTTTAGATCCATCAACCCCAACCCCCGAGCTTTTTTAGCAACGTGAAGAGATTCAATTTTAACAGATGGATTTTGCCTCTATCTACTTTAGCACCCCAGATAAAGTTGGTAGAGATCCTGTTCATGGCATGGATAATACTAGCCGGGAGGAGATAAAGATGGGCCCAGTAAACCACCATTTGCATCAAGACAGAATGGGTGAGGACGACTCTACCTCCCAACAATAAAGATCTATGTTCCCACATCGAAATCTTGCTAAAACATCTCTCTACTAGCCATCTCCAATCATTCATTGAATAAGCCTTTGCTTTGAGCCGGTATCCCAGATACTTGATTCCATCAGACAAAGATCTAGTTTCTATCCTGAAGAGCTGTGAAATCCATAAGGTCGTGTCCCAATCGGTTTCGTTGTGATACAGGACCGATTTGGCCTTGTTAATAACAAGCCCAGTCGCCTTTTGGAAACGATCAAGAATATTCTTAATGCATGTCCAGGATGCTTTAGACAACATTGCAAATTACAAGATGTCATCAACGAACAGATTGTGAGAAATGTAAATTTGCTTGCAGATCTTTACCGGAGCATATGCTTTTTCCTCCATTGCTCTGTTGATGTGCAGACTCAAGGAGTTCATGGCCAATATAAAAACGAGAGGCGGCAGTGGACAGCCCTGTCGCAAGCCCCTTTCTGCACGAAAATAAGGAGAGGGAACACCATTAACTATGACAGCATAGTTAACATTTTCAATACATGCCATAATCCATCGAATAGGGCCGGGATTCAGACCGATTTTCGCCAAGAGACTTTGCATAAATCCCCAGTCCAATACATCATAAACTTTTTGGAGGTCGATTTTCATAATAGCAGCTTCTGATTTATGCAAGGACATAGAGTGTAAGCATTCCTGGGTGCTGGCGACGGCATCTAGAATATTTCGGCCTTTTAAAAAAGCATGTTGATTTGGAGAAAGACAAGATGCCAGCGTCCCTTTGATTCTTTCAACTATAATCTTTGTAATAATCTTGAATGTTATGTTTCATAAAAATATCGGCCTGAAGTCCATGAATGATTCAGGCACTCCCTTCTTTGGGATAAGAGCAATCAGAGTGGAAGTAGTGTGGTTGTGAATGCATCCCGATAATGTGGAATCTTCCACCATACTGAGTAGATCCAATTTGAAGAGGTCCAAGAAATGGATCAAGAAATCTATTGACCATCCATCGGGTCCAGAGGATTTGTCCTTCTTGAAAGACTTCATAACTCCAAGAAGTTTATTTTCAGTGACTGGCTGGAACAGAGCTTCGTTCTTCTCCTTGTCAAACATTTCCGGAACCAAGTCAATGCCCCATAGAATATCCCTGAAAGCAATATCTTCTCTACTACAATACTTTTCCTTGAAAAAACTAATTGCCTGCTTTGTGATATCCTCCTGAGAAATAGCATACCCACCCTTATCATCATTTATTTTCCAAATGGAATTTTTGGCTCTCCTAGCATTTGCATAGTTATGGAAAAACTTGGTGTTTTTATCTCCTTCCTAAATCCATAAAGATTTTATTTTGAGCCTCCATTTTGCTTCCTCCTATTGCAGCAGATTGAATTTTTCCTTCTCCAAGTTCCGTAATCGGCACTTCATCTCAAAAGAGCAAGAGGCATATTCTATTGATCCCAGCAACAAGTCTAGCTCTTGTTGAATCCTCTGTAAATCTCTTCTATCTTTCTGTCGCTTTTGAATCTACCATTTTTTCACCAATCTCCTGATATCGGCCATTTTTTCTCTGAAGGTAGAGAAAATATGGAATTTGTCCCCTTCCTTAATCACTTTCCATGCATTTTGAATGTATTCCTTGAGAGCATTATCCTGTAGGAGACCTCTGTCAAATTTTAATGGATATCCCATTCTGAACTGATTTCCAGGCAATGTTAATAGAATGGCTCTGTGATCCGAGATCATAATGTTTTCCACAGATGAGCTTGGCATCCCCATTTTGTCGAGGATGCTGATATGAACAAGAAACCGGTCCATTCTTTCACCTATATAGGCCTTATCGACTCTGCCATTTGTCCATGTCGGTTTCATCACCGCAGGAGTAATATCTACTAAATTCCTATTAAGCATCTCAACATTAATGAGATCAGAAAGAGCATTGTTTAACTTCCCCTGGCCCCATACCTCATCAGATCTCAAAGCAGCGTTCAGATCACCAGCAATAAGGACATGATCGATGTCAAACAGATCTGTGGAAAAAATGCTTTTCCAGAAGGGAACACGATTTTTATATGGCGCATATATATTAAGAATATTGATGGGAGAGTCGCATCCCCTGATAGAAGCTACTATAATAATCCCTGCACAACACTTATATGCCTTAGTTCTTACCTAAGCTGGATCCCAGAGAGTAGCCAGACCCCCTGATAAACCACGAGCCTTTGTAGCAACCATGTACCATGTAGGGAGCATTTTCCTGAAATAATACAAAGTGTCCTCCCGGTTGTGCATGGTTTCCTGGATGAGGATTATACTAGCCCTGGAATGGAAAAATAAATTTTTTAGCGTTATGAATTTGGGATCAATGCCAAGACCCCTTATATTCAGAGAGATTATAGGGGTCATTTAGATGATTCGCCAGCCAGAATTTCTCTAAGGGGCTGTGAATCAGATCTATCAAAGATAGGCACCTCAACCAAAGACAAATTTCTAATTCCACTATCAGTAACTGTAGTTCTCCCTCTAAAGTGTTTACTGCCACCCCTATTCTTCTTCCGGACCTAATATTCCTTGCCGATTCTGCGCTGATAACAGGCATAACAATGGCCTCAAGAAGGCTATATGAAAAACTCAGTTCATTAATACAACTCAATTCTTTTTTAACATATATACTACTAAAGGGGAAAATTTCTCCTATTTCCAATTTCATAATAGTCATGGTATGAGAACCACGTTGGAAAGCCTAGTAAATAATATTATGCCCACAGTACTGAGGAATGCCCTCGGTTGAGCCTCGAAACAATTTAAGAAGCCATGACAAATATAATGGACTAGTAAATAGGAGAGGAAGAGAGACAGAACACCAACACGATGATTACCCAGTAGGCTTATATATAGATAGTGCTCTGAAATGGATGTGTAATCTAACATCACTGACCAGAAAGGTCAAGATGAGTTGTAGTGTTCGAGTCATAGAGAAGGTGGGATAACAAACCTGGAATCCTAGGAGACTCTCTAAACTAATGATGACATCCTCTTAGATGAGCTCGAAAGGAGGTTAACGAAAGGGGTTGTAGTCACCTGGAAAAAGAAGAAGCCTGAACATTATATTTCAAAACCAAATATGTAATTATGTAGAATGAATTTAAGATATAAAATAAGAATGGAAGAAAACACGGCATAGATTAAACCTTTACATGCTTAGGATGGATAAATGGTAAGAGTAGCTGTGGTTAATGAAATTTGACCCTCGAAATTGTGGAACAAAAAACAATAATATTTACTTGGTTATGGGTTTCACATTCCAACGTTGTGGCTCATTGGGAAATTTGTTGTTCTTCTCCTAATCCGAAAAATATCCTTCAACGATATCAAAAGGTCACAGGCTCACAGGCTCTCTGCACTGGGAAGAATCTGCATGATGCTAGCAATCAGGACGGTTAACAAAATTTCGATAAGAAGGTATCAGCAATAAACTTAATGTAGACTTAGCTCCATGTAGATCATGCTGAGAGCAAATGACCACATAGATATTTTGGGAATTTTCCCTATGCCAGGGTATCAAAGAGTGAAAGAAATTCAAATTTTGTTTCCTTGGTAGAGCGGAATTTTCTCAATAGAATATAATGAGGTGATTAGAGGCATGCCTTACAAGTAAAGATTCTATGCCATGAATATCAGCTTCCTAGAGCAAGCATCGAACCCAAGACCTTGCTCCTAGAAGACCCTAGTCACCTCTTGAATTTAGACCAGTAAAAGCATGAGTAATGAAGAAGAAAGAGAAATTTTACATACTTTTACATAAGAAGTGGATTAAGCAACACAGAAAATGCAGCAGGGGAAACCTGCATAAAAGAAGCAAATATTTCATAGGTTAGAACATTGACTAAAGTATATTGTGTGTGCGTGCATATAAAGGAATAGAATGCAAAATAAATGAACTTATATTTATAGCCAGAGCATAGGACTTACCAGTGGGTAGGCATAAGGAGAGTTCATGATGATGAAATGCTTATCAGAGCATTGAGAAAAAAAGAAAACACAAAGTGTCATCCATATCTCATTTTCATGACACCAATGTTAGATTTTGACACCAAGATCATTGTGCAGGGCCAGGTGTGAAACCGCTATGAGGGGAAATTGACATATCTCCTCCACAACAACATGATTTTCTTCCAAGGCACTCACCGGTAACACTCTCCCCAAATAACTGGAGAGTGACACATAGATGATTATAAAAAAAATAAGGTTAAGGGTTTAAGGTTTGCAAAGAAAACATCAACTGTGTGATTGCCTCAATCGATCAGAATCATTCACCAAAAATCAATATTGACCACCAACTTCAAACCCATATCACCAACACGTGATAATGAGCACGTGGCATGATAGGATTTGTCGCGCAATGCCCAAGGGTATTTCCTTTCCTATCAATTGTCGTGTGTAGGATAGAACAGTGGGAACACAACATATGATATATAACAAAAATAACATTATTGTTTGATAGATACCCTTTAAAGCACTAACTCCCATAGTGTCTAAAGACAAAATATCCTATGTTGAATGCTATAACCAAAACCCAAAAAGAAACCTTGGGGTAGGTAAGCAAATATCCTAGCCACATTGAAGTATGGTGGTACAAAACAAAGACTTCACCAAGATTTCAAAAGAAATGTAAAATCCACCTAGGAATATCGTAATTGGCTTGCAAGCATAATGAGACCTTTAGTAATATAAGCAATGTAAAAACCATGCATACAAGCTACCTAAGTGAGGCATGTAAGAAATGGGATGTTGTTAATTTATATATACATAAGGAGAACATGTTAAACTTAGGCTAAATATTATATTTCCCTCATCATGACCCTTCATTCAATAAACATAAGTCGACTGTCATCACGGTGAATGAGTAACAGAAAGTGAATGAGTAACAACAAGTGGTGATTATAGTATTTAATAAAAGAGTAAAAAAAAAAAAAAAATGTAGGTTAATTAGGGAGACATGACATCCACCATGCTTTATAAAATCAAGCATGGTAAACCATGCTCCAATGTCACATTGTCACAAATATTGCCTCAATATGAAAATCAACCATGGTCAACCATGGCCCAATGTTCCACTGTGACAAATATGTCTCGAGATGAAAATCAATCATGGTCAAGCATGGTCAATCATGGTCCAATGTCGCATTGTGAAAAGGATTGTCTCAATATGAAAATCATCCATCGTCAACCATGTTTATTTTAGGGTTTATAATATTTATATTATGGTTTATATAGCTTGGGCTTATAATATTATTCCCTTAGTTTTAATATAATTCCCTTTCGTTCATATCCCTTGGGGTTTTAGTATTAATCTCCTGGGTTTAATAATCTAAGGGTTCATATTCCTAGGGTATAATATTACTCATAGTGATTGTAATATTAATCCTAAGGTTTAATATAAATCCCCTGGGTTTATAATCATGATCAATCTTGGTCCAACGTCGCATTGTGAGAAAGATTATCTCAATATGAAAATCAACCATTGTCAACCATCGTTAACCATGGTCAATCATGAACAAACATGGTCCAATGTCGCATTGTGACCAAGATTATCTCAATATGAAAATAAGCCATGATCAAGCATGGTCAACTATGGTCCAACGTCGCATTGTGACAAAGATTATCTCAATATGAAAATCAATCATGGTCAACCATGGCTAACCATGGTCCAACGTCACATTATAACAAAGATTGTCTGAATATGAAAATCAACCATGGTCAACCATTTTTATTTTACCATTTATAATATTTATCACGGGGTTTATATACCTCGGTTTATACTATTTATTTGAGGGTTTATCATAGGATTTTCTCAATATGAAAATCAGCCATGGTCAATCATGGTTAACATTGGTGAAACATGGTCAATCATGGTCAATTATGGTGAATCATGGTTAACCATGGTCAACAATATTAATCCCTTGAGTTTAATATTATTCCATTGGGTTTTTAGTAGTAATCCCTTAGGTTTATAGTATAAATCCCTTGGGTTTATTAATCTAACGATTCATATTCCTAGGGTATAATATTATTGATAGGGTTTATAATATTAATCCCAAGGTTTAATATAAATCCCTTGGGTTTATAATCAATTGACTGTATAATATAAATTCCTTCAGTTTATAATATTAATAATCATTAACGCTTATAATATTAATCCAAAATGTTTATAATATCAATCTCTTGGGTTTTCAATATTAATCCTTTGAATTTATAATATTAATCCCTTGGGTTTATAATATTAATCCTTCAAGTTTGGTATTATTTTTTGGGGTTTACAATGCAATGGGTTTATAATATTAATAATCCATTTGGTTAATAATATCAGTATTTATTGGGGGAGGCTAGAGTGGGAGGGCTAATTCTATGCCCCGACGAAAAAATCTAGAAAAAGTTTGCTTGGGGTCTCAAAGTAGCCATAAACAATTGGGTAGTAGAACTTGGCTTATGGAAAGAATTGAAAATGTCTCTATAGATGGAATCACACATTTATTAGTTTTTGGTGACTCCCTTATAACTATTCAAAAATGTATTGAGTGGTTCAAACATCATGTTTTTTATCTAAGTCCAACCATGCAAAGAATAATACTAATATTGGACAAATTCGAATTTATAGAATTATTCCACATAAAAAGGGAACATAAAAAAGTCATGGATGAACAAGCCAATAAGGAAGTTATCCAGGAGCAAAGCGATTTGAAGGTGGATGAAGGCTCCCCAACTAAATGTCAAGTTCCATGACCCGAATTAAATGTATTTCCTCGATTTGTAGGAGCGCCCTAGAGAAGGGTGATATAACTGTCACGAGAAATCATTGCTATATTAACTACCTCGCACAAATGATATGCGAAAGAAGGCTCGGAGACATGACATATATCTCACCCCCAAGTGGATAATAATTGTTAAGCTTGATAGGAGCCTAGACAATTGGAAGGCAGGCATCGAAGATTTAATGTGGAGTGGATGTGAAGGACCTATGCATGTAAATTTCGAGGAGGATTTTCTTTGACCAATCATGTGGGAAGTTTTCTTGGAGAAGGAAGCTATGGAAAGGAATTTGTTTGCAAGAGGCATTGATTTTGAAGCAACCCTTGGTACCGTCAGCTTGGAGTTGATCTCGACTTTAAGGATATGGTTGGCCAGGGCCTTTGCTTTATGGTTAGCATCACATCCTACCATTTACAAAGACATGGCTTCCCTGTTTGGAAACGATGTTGGAGACTCTTATGAGAATTCTTCAGGGGCATTCAAGCATGAAATAGAGAAAATGACATCACGCATAAGAGGGAAAACCATCTCTGAAGCTAGGTCCCATTTCTCTCATGATGAGCCAGTTAGAAAGTCTTAGGAAGGATATGGAAATAGTGTAGGTTGCCTCGAAAGTAATTATGACAAAGACTGAGAACCTGGATCGCATAATAGAAATTTCTGAGGAAAAGGTGGAAATAGCGGTCGTCTTTATCTTGGAGGAGGCTTTTGGGCTTGGGGACGTTAGCAATAATGAACAAGACAGAGGCACTGAAGATGCTCCTGCTGAGGAGAATATGGTTCACCTAGGCATTCAACAAGTGGTTACACAATTGAAATCAGAGGATGCAAGTCAGTCAATAGAAGTTGAGGTTAAAGAGATGGATGAAATTGAACTACATGTGCTAGATGATGCGGATAAGTTAGTTAACTTATATAGTTTTTAATGTTATGTAAGTATGTAAAGATTAATGGGGTGTTTTGGTGATTATATAAGAATAATGTAGTAGAAGAAATAGGAAAGAAAACCATGAATATCAGTTGCCAATAGCCAAAGCAATTTTTCATAGATATGGACTGATGTTACTTCTTATTGTAATGGTTTTGACCATAATCTAGTTTTGTTAATAAAAATATAACCATTATTTAAAAAATAAAATAATAATATCAATATTTATTATATTATTGATATATTCATTAATATTATCATATATTATAATAAAATTATATTATAAATTGTCATTCATTATTATATTATTATTAGTATCTTATTAATATATTTTATTATTATTAATATCAATATTAAGATTAATATTAAATCCATATCTATTGACACCTCTACTATTGGTATATATCAACCACATTTATTAATGTGGTTGTGCTAGTTTTTACTAGACAGTGAATTTCGTTTAAGGAACAAAGGCAATTATTAACAATATTTATTTTGTTCCATGCCTATTGAACATTGAAAGTTGTAATCGCCATAAATACAATTAGTATAATTTACATTTTAAAAATGGAATATTTGTGTGAAAGGTTGAGCTTTTATTTATCCTTGAAAATTGTTAGAACTCGCATCCAATAAAATCAAACTATGAATAATACTTATAAAAAATACAATAAAATTAAATTAAAATTAACATTGTTATATTTATAATATAGAATAGTGTGAGATTATTTATGATTATTATATATATTAGCATAGATCCAGCTTAACTTTAAGTTTATGTTTATAGAAAATTAAATCTTTCAAAATGCAAACCTCTTTTTCAGTAATTGAAAAAATATTATCTATTTAATAAAACCTAATCACCTCATCATTCATAGCGTGGCGTCATCGTCGGCGGGACTGACACAAAAGGCTGCTATTGTGTCGCCGGAATCCACGGAAGACGCCAACGAAAAGGGGATCGCCATCGGTTTACGATCCAATGGTCTGCATATTGTCTAAGCGCGTGAACAGAGCGGTAGGTAAGGAGAAATTAAACCCAAGCGCTGTCCACCGAACGCGTAGCCCCTAATAAAACATAAACATTGTCGGAGGGAAACGAGGGCAGGGACA
This sequence comes from Pinus taeda, assembly GCA_000404065.3. Classification (NCBI taxonomy): domain Eukaryota; kingdom Viridiplantae; phylum Streptophyta; class Pinopsida; order Pinales; family Pinaceae; genus Pinus; species Pinus taeda. The sequence continues at coordinate 36,945 of APFE030900235.1, read as the reverse complement.
AACCATAATGAGGTCACCACCTAATTAGTAGAGGTGTTACAAAACTTGTGAGTAGTCTCACCGTAGCTAATTTGTAATTAATCATCAGCTTAAGATTCAATTCTGGTTAGGCATCACGTCGAGTACGCATAAGGGAAAAGAATTAATTAATTAATAATTAAATAAAAAAAATTATATACAATTTTTTAATATTTTAATAACATTATCCAATGCTATACATTTTGTAAAAGTTAATTAAACCATTCTTTAAACATAATTTATTTTATCTTACCATTGTTTAAAATAAGAGATAATAATATTAAAGTTATAAACATATCAAATTAAATAATCATTCCACATCAAATTCCTTATCAAATTTATAAATAAACCTAATTAAATAATCACTTGATATAAAATGTCTTATCAAATTCAAATAATACAAAAGTTAATTTTTATGAATGTTATAAATATAATTCGTAACAAACAAATAAATAAAATAAATGTAAATATTAAATAATCAAATACTGGTTATGTTAAATAGTTATTAAGGTAAGTGAAAAGGTATGTTTAAAAGACATGTCTAATCACAAAAGGACACCTGTTTAAGTATACATATGCAGGTTTTAATTGTAACATTCGTCACTTGTACATTTTATATATAATAAATTATTATTTCAAATATTTTTGTGTATTTTCATATTTAAGTCGATAAGCTATCAGTTTTGATGCTTGACTGGTATCAAAGCCATGGCGCATAATATAATCATGCGAGTCTTTGAACATTATTCACCACACAATATGCCATTACATTCACATCCTAAATTCATAGAGCAGTTTAGTAAAATCCAAGAAGCATTTCAGCGTTTAGAAAAATCATATGCAAAAGTTAATGCATGTCAGAAGGAAATCGATAATAAGGAAGATGATAGCGATGGTGAAACAAAACAAGATGAAGCATTAGATGATTATAATGTTGAAGATGAAAATGTCGCGGAATATGATCTAGATGATGATTCTGATGAAGTTGATACAGATCAAGATGAGGATTCAGATAAAGCTAATATTGATGTGGATGGGGATGATTTAGATCAAGATAATGATTCCAATGAAGTTGATATAGATTAAGATGAGGATTCTGATGAAGCTAGTCTTGATATGGATGAGAATGTTGTAGTCGAGCCGAAATTTCAGAAGGTAAGGTCGAAGATGCTACAATTGTGGTAGAGGTCAAGATGGAAGAAAAAAACACTGAAGATGATACTCCCATTGAGGACACAGTGTCAGAAAGTGATGGTCTACCCTTGGAGGAAGAGAATGACTTCTCAAATATATTTAGAAGTGAATTTGTGGAAGATAATTTAGAAGAAGAAGATGATACTAGTAATTCTTTGCAAGGCCAAGATAAGACACTACAATTAAAGATTGAAAAGCACAAGAAACGGTTAGAGATACAAAGGGATCCTAAATTTTTGAAATTTTTAAAAGAGCATGAAAAGGAACTTCTTCAATTCAATCATGAATATAACACTGACTTTGAAGAAGATAAAGAGAATCTCAAGGAAGGTAATCTGAAGCCTCGTGAACTAGAAGAGAGTGACAACAAAAGTTTGAAACCAAAAAAGGTCTTCACCGCTCCTCATGTTGATGCTTGGTGTCAAGAAATAAAGGAGCGACAAAACATAGGAGCTCTTCGTTGCTTCCTTTAAGCTTTTAGAATTGCATGTCACTATGGAGATGGGAGAAGAGACGACTCTTTTTCAATTTTGACAATTGTAAACAACAATACCTTTAACACAATCATGATATATGTTCGTGGTGAGATTGATGGTATATTCAAGAAATTGTCGCGGATGCCTCTATCAGGTGGAAAGAGGGAAGTAATTTTGGAAATGAAATACACTCCACAATGGAAGGACCTTGAAGGTCTCATCAAGTCATATTTTTTCAACACAACAAACCTTCAACAGATTGAGTTCCTAAAGAACTATGTTGTGGAACTCTATTGAGTGGACTTATCAAATGCCTATCAGCATGTATTTACATTCATTAATCATTTGGGAATGATTTTATGATGTGCTCTCACATTAAATAACAAGGAAAAACTAGAGAAGGCTTCCAGCTGGAAATATATGAATTCCTTGAACTTTGGCTTAAATTTCTTTGTGCCAATGCGAGCAATATTGACTTCCAACCTCCTTCCTTTCCAATGGCTCATATTGTAAGTGGAGTTCCGCATTTGGTGCCTATTGCACTCTATACCCCTTTGAAGTTGAGATGTACCAAAATGTTAAACACACTTACTTCTACTAGAGGAATTTTTATTCCTTTGGCTTCTTCACTTTTTTATATGCTAGAGTTTAAAGAATTGGACATGACAGCAACTTGAGGATATGGGAAAGATTTTTACTTTTCAATAGCATTAAAGGTGCCAAAAGTATTCTTGAAAACTCGTCCTTTCCAAGACGAGTGTGTATATTTTTTGCTTCATCACCTCACTAAACGCTTGGCTCAATGGAGCTATCATGTAGCTTTCCCTGACTTAGCATTTAAATTCCTTGTACCTTTATGAGGTTTCCATGAAAGAACCAACATTGATAGATTTCAGTGCCAAGTGAAGCAACTCATAGATCAGGTTGAATGCAATGTTGGATATGTGAATAAAAAATGAGAGGACATATCATGCTCTCCCATGAATAATGTGTTTGTATCCTCATTTCTTTAGGCCGATAAAGTATTTGGAATGAGCCCCCTTTCGAAATATTACATAAATCTTCAACAAAAATTATAACAAAAGAAGACTAGTCTTCAAAACTCCAACATGCTTGTTCATGAGGTAAAAAGCAAAAGCATGATAAATGATATAGCTGTATCTTGTGAGAGCTATGGAAATGGCATAAGAAAGGGGCAGGTAGTCCTTAACAAGGATTTTTCACCTGAGAAATCAAGTGGATTTGTTGCTTTTGAATCAAAAAAGCAGGAAAAATCCCAGACAGTCACCAATGTTGCGTTGGAAGAAAATGATATTGTTAAACATCGAGGCTCTTCTTCATTAGGAAATAATGATGATTTAGATAATAGTGAACAAGATGCAACAGGGCATCTAGCTGTAGAAAAACAAGAGAGTGAATCCAATGGAATGCATCATTTCAAGGTAACTCCACATGGAAGCAAAGGAGAACTAGAAGAGTCGTTTGAATTCAGGATCATCACAGGCAGCACTAGTGACTCCATGTGTCCTTCAATTAAAAGTTCCATATTATGCAACCATAGGCGTTCCTCGTTGCACTGCGACTACTTGTGTATCCCCTCATTGTCTCTGCTGCATGGTCTATTGAACCGTCAACGTCAATGCTTCCACCATTCTCTTCTCCTGCGCTGAGGACAACAAGACTTACGTGTCAGTATGTACCCAAAACAACAGCACACGCAACACATTATGCGTTGTGGCCAGTTCTTCGTTTCTACACCGACGACAACAACACACATAACATCGTCAAAGATCAGGTTGTCCTAAACGATGTGCTTCGGTCAACGGCTGGTGTCGTTTTGATCGGGCATATAAGCGTAAGCCATCTGGTTAAATTCATCTAAATTAATTAAAACCTATTAATCAATTCATATAAATTAATTAATACAATTAATTAATTTATATCATTTAATTAATTAAAAAGGTATTATTATTATTATATATAGATATATATTTCAAAAAAAAATCGATAACCCGGGATTTAGACAGTGTTCCAGTGAATTACATATGCCGAGATAACAAACACAAGATGAAGAACAATGAATTACATATGCCGAAATGACAAATACAAGATGAAGAGATTGTTAGCAATACAACTTTGAGGACAAAGCTTCTAAAGGAAAAGGCTATGTTATGAATATAATTCATAACAAGTAAATAAATAAAATAAATGTAAATATTAAATAGTCAAATATTGGTTATGTTAAATAGTCATCAAGTTAAGTGAAAATGCATGTCTAAAAGACATGCCCAGTCACGAAAAGAAACCTGATTAGGTATATATATGTGGGTCCTCATTGTAACATTCATCACTTGTACATTTTATATATAATAAATTATTATTTACAATACCTTTGTGTATTTTAACATATTTAACCAACAATTTATATATAATAAATTATTATTTACAATACCTGTGTGTATTTTAACATATTTAACAAGCAAGATATTGTTGCTTCAATCAGATTCAAATAATACAATATTATTTGGGTATATTTCTCTACAAATATCAATGCATGAGCAACTATACAAATTCCTTTTAAAGAAAACAAACCAGCTTAAATACTCTTGGAAAGTATAATTGAAATCCATACAAAGCGAAATTTAACAATATTAATGACAATATCAGCCCTATTAACAAAATTTTAATAAAATTAACTTATTCTTATTAAAAAAAATATTATTTTATTTTATTTTATTTAAAAAAAAATTATTTTCCATTTAATAATTAGTATACTTTACCATTTATATATTCATTTCAACAAATGACAATAACAATCCAAATTAAAATTAATAATATAACACAATTTTAAATAAAATAATTTATTCTTATATATATAGATATCATTTTTAAATAGAAAATATTTTCGTTTAATTAAACCACTTTACATTTATATATTTATTATCCTTCTTAAATAATATCTATATATATAATATTTCATATCTTAAATATTATCAAGAATTTAACGTATTTTTAAATTTTTATTTAATTACTTTTCATTTCAAATATATAATTTGCATTCTTGATGAGTTGTTTTTAATGAAAAATGTGGAGGGGTTGCCACCATCCAATTTGGCCATGTGATCAGGGATGTGGCACCATGCTTCCATAATATTTTTTTATGAAAAATATGCTCTTAGGATCTTGCCTGAAGTTAAATGTATGCAAGCTCCTGAATCTCAAACCCACACATTATAGAAGGATTGAAATGTGGTCGTTTTACCAGGATGGTCTCGTCCCCACTTCTATGGCAATCGGTTTTAATTTTAATACATTTATATATATATGGTCTTTCTCCCAGAATTAATTATCTAATATGAAGTTACAAAGCACCCATTCCACTTGTTTGTGATTCTTACTTTGACTCTGATGAGCAAGAATTGGGGGCTTTGACTAGCCCACTTCTAATAGCCTCAACCAAACCTTATCTCTCCAATTTAAATTCTATTCAGTTGCTTCAGAAACAACCAAGTTCTTCTCCTCATCTGGAGTTACAGTGGCACATTCAATTTGGCTTCTTGAAATATTAACCCAGTATGTTATTTCCCTTTTGTAGTTCATCAAGTGTGCAACCAGGTGAGCATGTTGTGACTCATGATACAAGTTTCTACTAGATGGTGGAAACTAGCCCTTGTGGGCACTTGAACACTGCAATGAATGTTGGCTTGACAGTCTCTGGTTTTCTCTCTTCTCTTTGTTTAATCGCAGCTTCTAGTATCATATTTGCTACACTCACCTCCTTGGCTTGCATTTCGTCTGTCGCCCTCCCTACTCTTACCACTCCTTTATTGAAGTTCTGCATTGCTCCTTGTCCTCTCTTGAAGCTCTATGTTCATCCACCAATCCTTCTCTCATAGGTTCTCGTCTCCTTTTACCAGCCTCCTTAGCAGGCTCAACATTTTCCCTCGTCCACCTTTGTACTCTCATTGCTTCTATGTCAATGGCTAAATACCCTCTTTCTCTCTAACTTTTGGTTTCATTAGAATCCTTTTTATTGATCCCCCTTCTCTTCTTGTGTGGAATACCCTATTAAGCCCACCACTTATCCACTCATCCTCTCAACTATCCACTTATGTATCTAGGTATTTCCTTTCAATATGCCCTATCAGCGAGCACGCATCCATCGAAGGGAAGACTACTATCACATGCAAGCCTCTTGGGGACACACATGTGTACACAATATGCTTCAAGAGTTATATGCTAGGTTTTGAGACCTCACCCCATGTTAGATCAGGGAGGAGATAGTATGTATGGAGCAAGAAGGGGCTTCCCAATGGCAACAACATTCAAATAAAAATGTTCTTAATGATCCACCTAACTAGGTGTTGGATGTTGTACATACATGAGGCCCATTTAAATAGTACATGTACATTGTTGACCTTTATTGACATTTGAAGTTTCTCCTTGGTAGAATTCAGATGGACTGCTTTGAACACTAGGATGACATCCTACATTGTCTAGAGCGTCTTCACCATCATCTAAGGTACATGGGTCAATGCTTGGGCCACGTTGAGAAGTTCCTTGCAGTGTTATTAGAACCAGACCAAAATTAGTAGAACTAGCTAGTTTGACTAGTTTGGGGGTCAAATCAATTCGGTTTGAGGTCTAGAATAAAAAACAACAAGTTTGGTTCCAACTATATTAAATAAAAATATATGATATATTTTATTCATTGGGATGAAAAGAAAAGGGGATGTTTGAGTTCTGGAATAGGAAATGGTCGGTTTGGTATTGAACTAGCCTTTTTTCACTGAACTAGCCAATTTTGTACCATATGGTCTCGTTTCATACAATTTAACCAAAGAGATTTAAAACACAATTTATATAAATAAATAAAAATAGAACAAAACATAAGTGCCTAATATTCAACCATATGGCCCTTGTATTGCTATGTAATTAACGGTAATGTTAAATTCTTAAAGTAAAAGAGACATTCTCATTTTCCTTTCATTTTACTTAAATTTTTAACATTACCATGAAATGACTCAGGATTTTTGAAATTGGTTCCGACCTAATTGAATTTCATATGGAGAAAATAGAATTTAGATCTCACTCAAAATCTAGAAAACTTAACACTTTTTCATGATTTCACGATTAAGGGATTGCAATGTTTCCATTGGAAATTGTCATGTACGAGGGCATGGAACTAGTATTTAATCAAGAGGACCAAGCCCTGTATGTACCTTGATGGTAGTGGCATTGGTTTTCAAACTCCTCTATCATGAACCTCCTAAAAATGTACACATTGCTTAAAGAAAATCTTGACTTGACATGCTACATTTTTCTACATATTTTAATTCTTATACGGTGATATCGATGATGAAGATCTCAATATAGGAAAAGGATTTTGATAATATGTAGGTATATGTTGAAGCTTGATTTTTTTGGATGCTAGAGGCCATCTAGAGCCTATTGGTGGTTGTATTTGCATTTGATAAATGGCTGGTACTTGACGGTATTTTGGTTATGTGCACCATTACATGTTATTTAAGCGATGACTTCACCTTATTGTACAAATAGTTTGAATTTACATCGATGTAGATAAGTATATATGTTTTTGTTTAAAATTCAAATATTTATCTATTTTTGGTCAATTGTTTATTTGGTCTAGTTCTTTAACTAGTTCTCATTTGGTCCTAACCAATTCATGGTTCAGAGGTTTTTTCTTAGTTTGATCACCAATTTGGTTCTGATAACATTGGCGTCTTGGAATTCATCCCCTAGAAACACTAAAGACCTTATTTAGTTTGTTGCTATCGACTTTGATCCGTTAGCTTAGTCTTGTTATGCTCTAGTTTATTTTGTATTATGATTATATACTTCATTATCGTGACCAATATGGCCCATATATATATATATATATATATATATATTATATATATATATATTATTATATATATTATACTATATATTATATATATATATATATATACATATATATATATATATATATATATATATATATACTATGTTGTATGTAAACATAATACATAACATAATACATCTAGGAAGAGTACACTAGTGTATAGCTATAGTATATGATTCTCCTTAGTGACACATAACAACCTTACATCTAGTAAGATCCTTGTGTAAATTCTAGTTTAGAAAAGTAACAATACATACCCCCCTATATCACTAATTACATATATATATATATATTAGAAAGTAATACAATATTATATTACTATATATTATATATATATATATATAATATATATATATATATATATATATAATATATATATAGGCTATAGCCTCGTTCCGGTCATCATGATAATCCCGAGCTAATTTCTCCACCAATAGTGTGACCTGATGCAAATGAGCTTCAAAAGAGTCGAATGGAGGTGGTATATCGTCTCTTCCTAAAGAGTTAGTAGGTCATTGGTTGAACTCCTCCCCAATATCGTGTTGTTCCATGGGATGCACTGCACTAATACCTTGAGACCAACCACCCCTATGAGAAAATTCATTTTGGCGTTGCATCGACTACCAACCTACGCCCTCGCCTGGAATAGATAGTGACTCCCACAACACAAACCACCAATGGAGAACATGCCTGTGAGTCCCAACCCAGAACCTGCAAGATGATACCACAAATTGCTAGTGAGATCGTCACAACCCTTGACATGATAAATGCCTTGCCACCCTACTCACTAAGAAATGCCCTGACCTTACAACCCAAAGAAACTACCCTGTACCGCTTGGCCACACTCGACACTGAGGTCCTAGGGGAAAATTACACCCTTTGAGGCTCCCAACCGCCTTAAGGGGTTTGTAACAGGATTTCTCAATCACCACGAGAAATACACGACATCCACCAATGCCTATGAGGAGCATAAGACAAACATGCTCAAATCTCCCTAAAAGAACATTGGAAAAGGACAACCTGGAAGAATGTACCTATGATATAATAGACTTGGAGGTCCCAAGGACTAGTACAAAGTCGTCCCTTACTAGAAAATCACCTGCCCACACTAGCTGAAATCAATTGATGCTTAACATTGCCAGACACAATGACCCTGAGTCCTAAATTGGTTCACCTGTGCCACCAACGAAGCTAAAGAAAAACCATTCTTCCTATATACATAACAAAACATTGAAATATTCAAACAAGGGGCAAGGAATGGCTTGGGTTGGAAGTCACCCTAATCACTTGACGAAATTCCACCCTCCACAAACTTATCCCTCAACACCTAAAACCCAAAAACAAACCCTGTGACCGGACTAGTGGCAATTAAATGTTTGAGGTTCTCTAGAACCTTCACCAAGCTAATGCCAAGTGAAGCATCCTTAGGCCACCCGATCGATATTAATGACAAATGGGAGGGGATTTGTGAGCTGTCTTCTAAGCCACGGTTTCTTCAACTACTAACCTCATCAAGGTATATATATATATATATATATATATATAGATATAACATTTTATCATTTTCAATTAATATTATTTATCTTCAAATACCATAATATTTTTTCAAAATCAATTACATATATAAATAATTAAATATCATAATCTTTTAGTCGTTTATGTAGATATATATCTATATCATCCCAAATTAACATATAATTCATTACCATATTAAAATTTTATATTTTTGTTTATATAAAATATGTATAAGAAGACACAAACTGGGTAATGTGTACCCTACCTAAATAAAGTGGCATACTACCCGGCCCCACCAAAGATGCCCAACCCAAATATACAAATAAAGAGACTTACACCACATAAAGAAGAATATGTCATTTTGCATTATTACATATAATCATGGTTATATTAAATTATCAAATATACTAGTTTAAGAGTATAAAACATCAATGAATAATATTTCAATGAGAAATATTTGAATGTAATATAGGTGGTGGGATTTATACATAAATTTAAATATCAATATATAAATATTAACCACGGTATTCATGTTTAATATCGATGTTTCAAGTTTACAATAAGACTCATTGTGAGGACAAATCCATAGAGAAGAGTAAGGAGGAAGGGAAAATAGAGTGCAAGAAAGGAAGAGCAGAGAGAAATGGTCGACCATGTAACCCTAAATTATTACTAGAGGAATAAATAGAAAAAAGTGGTTTAAAAATGTTAATGGAAAAAATTATGAGGGAAATTAGAGATGGAAATTACAAATGATAATAATTATTATTATATTATATATATTATATAATAATAAACTGAATGTAGGATAATGGTTAATTAATAAAGTTAATAATCATGTTATTATTATAAGAATTAATTATTATTATTATTGGTAATAATATTTATTACTAATAATGAGGTTGAATTAATCATATAATAATTATATTATTAACTACATTAATAAACATGATACTAAATTAAACCTATACTAATAATTTTTTTTTAAGAAATTAATACTAACGATTTATATTAAGGGGCAGGGGATAAATGGGGAGGAAGAGATTAATTATAAATGATGAAAGATATTATTATTATAAAGGTTTAATAGTTATTATTGAAGAAATATAAACTCTTCGAGCAGACAATAGGAGTGGTTGTGGGGTAACTATTATATAAGGTGTAATAGTTATTATTGATGAAATATAAACTCTTCCAAGGCAAACTTTTCGAGTAGACATCAGGCGTTGCTATGGGATCTCCACTTTCACCTATAGTAGCCAACCTCTTTATGGAAAAAAATGAAAATAATGTGCTTGATACTGTCCTGCTAAAACTGAAATTCTGGATCAGGTTCGTTGATGAAACTAGTGTAAATTGGCTTCATGGGGACAAGGAGTTGAGTAACTTCCTAGACCACCTTAACAATTTATCTAATGACATCAAAGTCACAATGGAAGTTGAAGAAAACAACAACATTTCATTCCTCCTTAGAAATAAATATGGATCACTTGGGCATAAGGTGTTTAGAAAGAAAGCAAACATTGATAACTACCTTCATGCAAAATCTCACCATCACACAACTCAAAAGATGGGAGTGGTTAAAACCCTCTTCACTAGGGTTTTAATAATATCTAACACTAATCATGTTGGGGAGGAAATTGAATATTTAAGAAAGGTCTTTTTAAGCATTGGGTATAAAAATAAGACATCATTAAGACCATCAAAAGAGCCAAGACCAAAAATCAAGTAAGACCCCTTGCTACTAACTCTCAAACTTCTAACAATAAACCTTATCTTCCTTTCATTCAAGGAGTCACTGACAAGCTTGCCAGGGTTCTAAAAAGGAATGGTATCAAAACTTCTTTCAAATCCTTAACTACCATTAGACATAAGATGAGATATACTAAAGACGGTCTAGATCACCTCTAGCAAAAAGGAGTTTACAAAATAATGTGTTCATGTGGTAATTGTTATATTAGTGAGACATGAAGGTCCTTACAATAAGGCTCAAAGAGCATGGTACTGACATAAAATAACAAAGCTAGGTTGTTTGCACTGGGAGAACACTTAGCTAATACATGTCACCACATATGCCTTGAAGACTCTAAAATAATTATTAAAGAGAAGCATCAATATAAATGGAAATCCAGGAAGCACTTGAAATTATAAAGCATCCTAAAAATCTTAATAGAGATGGCGGTCTGGAAATAAGCAAAAGTTGGATTCCTACCCTCACTCGAAATGCTAGAGCTCTCAACCATGACTAGTCCTGTATTTAATCTCCCCTCCTACCTTTCATATTCATCTTCCTCACATTCATCCCTTCCTCGCAATTCTCTCCCTTGCCTCCCTTCCCATAATCCTTCCTTTCCTCCCTTAAATTTCCTTAACTAATATAAACTAATCATTCCCTTTAATAATAATATACCAATATTGTAATATAAGATTTCTTTATATTTCTTCAATAATAACTATTAAACCTTTATAATAATATTATCTTTCATCACTTATAATTAATCTCTTCCTCCCCATTTATGTGCCCACCCGTTAATATAAATCATTAGTATTAATTTCTAAAAAATATTAAATTATTATTAGTATACGTTTAATTTAGTATCATGTTTATTAATCTTGATGATGAACCACAGAGGTTGGTTCGAAACATTGATTCCAACCAAACATAAATGCGATAACTCTATAACGCAGTACTACAAAAAATATAATTATTATATGATTAATCCATCCTCATTATTAGAAAAAATATTATTACCAATAATGAAAATAATTAATTCTTATAATAATATAATATGATTATTAACTTTCTTAATTAACCATTATCTTAAATTAAGCTTTATTAATAAATATTAATAATTAATATAATTTATTAATAATTATTATTATCATTTGTAATTTTCATTTCTAATTTCCCTCATCATTTTTTCCATTAACAATTTTAAAAGTCTATTAATTATTTAGGGTTACATGGTCGACCATTTCTCTCTGCTCTTCCTTCCTTGCGCTATTTATTCCCTTCCTCCTCACTCTTCTCTGTGGATTTCTCTCGACGATGAGTCTTGTTATACACTTGAAACGTTAATATTTAACATGACTATTGTGGTTAACATTATCAAGATTGATTCTAAAAATTCTCACCACAAAAATCTTCAATCACTCAATATATAAATAAGTAAATAGTTAAGTTTAAGTTAGTGCTTCTTGATTTTAAGTGAAAGGAAAATAAATAAATATATATATTGAAATATTTAATTTTATTGGATTTTTATTATTAATTAATTATTATTATATATATATATATATATATATATATATATATATATATATATAATATATATATATATATATATATATATATTATAATATATAATAAATAAATGAAAAAAAACAAATATGTTTAAATTATTATTTTTATTTTTATTTTTAAAAATAATAAAAATGTATGTTTTTAAAATATAAAAATAAAAATAATAAGTAGGATTAAGTATATTTGATATTGTACAACCCAATACGAGATATAATTTCTTTCTTATTCAACATCGAATTGAAATATTTTTTTAAATAAAAAATAAATATTTTTAACTATAAATATATATATGTGTTAATATTTTACTACTTAGTATGAGAGAGATATATAATTTCTTTCGTGTTTAACATTCATTTAAAATATGTTCCTTTTAAAATAAAAATAAATGCATTTTACTATTAACTATAATTAAAAAAATTAATATATATATTTGGCTAGTTTAATTAAATGTGGTAAATAATATTCACTCTATGCATAAATAAAATATTTGAATGTTCATGCTAAATAATATAATTGTTTCTCCCCTCGGATGCGAGTGCCAGCTAGCTCAAGGCAGTTGACGGGACAGGGGTCTCGTGGAGGCCACGTGCCAACCATGCACCATGTTTACTTGGGAAGCGATGGAGCAGGTTGCTCCCGGAAGGTGGCTTTAATAGCCACAGGATGGCAGGCTGGGTGCATTAACGCCTTGGCCTCACTTGACTGTGTTGTTCAACTCGTCTTTGCGATGGATGTGATGGCCACCTTAATGGCAAACAACCTCCGAGGTAGAGCTGGGAGCTCTATATACAGAGGCCCCCTCTGCGTCCCTGACCACATGCTGCATGATTCTTGGTTAATTTGATTGCAGGTCCTAGTTAATTCGGGCTCTTCCCTGTTCTGTTACAGCCCAGGCCTGCTCGTCCAGGCTGATTATTCTGTGCATTACCCTACTAACATGGTCTGTGAGCGTCAAAGGCTGTTGAGCCGTCGGGGCACTAGCAGAGGAGGGACCTTGAGGCACCCAACTAATGAGGAGACAGGTCCACCTTGCCACTACCCTCATTATCATTGCTTCTGCCATTGCCCTATCTCTGCTGCCTCCAATCCCTCCCGACCTAACCAATTCCTAGAGGCTAGCTCCCCTGGAACCTCAGCTGCTCCCTTCTTTGGCTCCGCTATCTTCTCCTTTGAAAGTCACCTGCACCGCCCACGCATAAATGCCCACATTTCAATTCTGTTCATTAATGAACCTGTGGACGATGGCAGCTCCAGTGCTCTGCCTGAGTTTGCCCCTGCGAGGAACGAGACTCAAGAAGCCAATTTGGCCCAGGCAAATAAAGGCAAAGCTGTAGATTTTCCGAATCCACAGAAGGAAAACAACGAGCGTCAACCTGCAGCGATCGGGGAAGCTGAAACCACTGTGCAGGAAGAGGATTATTACAGACCTTGTCCAATCATGGAGGAGGATCCTGAGGAATAGCTAGCCACTTCGATTCAGTTTCTGTTGCTTGGTTCTAGTTTTGGCTCATGGTCTCTTCGGTCAGGTCTCTTTGTCCACTTGTCTTTGGTTTCTTACATGCTATTTTTTCTAGGCAAGTCACTCTGTCTACATGTCTTGTTGTCTATGAGTTGGTTATTTTTAGGGTTAGGTCCTGTGTTCTGGGGATGGGAAAGAAGGTCAGTTTGGCTCTCCCCTGCGTGGGAATTTTTTTCGTCATATGGGTCTGGTCCTCTGTTTTGGTGGATGGCGAGACCGTTAGTCTGGTTCTCCCCTGCGTGGGAAATTTTTTTGGGTCTCAAGTGCATGCAATAGGGAGTCTGTCTCCTAGCTACACCTGGTCGATCCTCTCTGCCATTATCTCTGGTAGTAGTATCCCTCTGTTAGCTTGAATGTAATTGTATCTTGGTTTCATGTACATAATAGAATAGTGCATTCTACAACCTAGTATGAGGGAAATGTGTTATTCCTTCCATGGTCAACTTCGAATTAGCACTTTTTTATTTTAAAATAGAAGAAAGTATTCTCTAAATTTGAAAAAAAAATGTATATAATAAGAAAAATAATGAATATATATCATTAGTTTTAAATACAATAGTTATACAACTTAGTATGAAGGAGGTCTAGTAATAATACTTCAAACTCAATCTTAAGCATAAATATTAAAACATTTCGATATATATCTAAAGTAACAGAATTTTATATCAACTTTAGAGAGATTAAATATAAAAAAAAAGGAAAAAAATCTTATATTTTCACTCTAAGGTATAAAGAAAATGTATTTAAATAAACTATTTGAATTTCCATGTTAACTAATTTGTATTAATATCAATTTCATGTATATGTATATAGAGAGAGTAAAAAAGACTATTTTAATATTGACCATAATAAAATATTTCAATGCTTAGAGATTAAAGAAACGTAATTGAAATTAAAATAATTCATTCACTTCCTAATAAAAGTAAGAAGAAGGAGATGTGTTATAATAATAATAAGAATAATAATTTAAAGTGGATCAAATAAAACATTTCAATATGTATGGTTAATTAATTTGACATATATTTAAAAATTATTAAAAAAAACATTTTAATGTGGAACATACAGTTTGTAAATAAAATATATCAATAGTGTGTTAAGTAAATTATTGCAATATCACACACACACACACACACAACCTTAACATATCATTTACCATTTATGAAAATATTATTGTTAAGGTCATGTTATTCTATTGGTTATAATCATGAATTAGTTACAAAACTAATTATTGACATTCATGAAAATTAAACTGAGGATGAAAACAAGAAAAGAGGCAAGGTCAGCTAAAAGAAGGGGGTGTAAGAAGGAAAATATTGGCTATGGTGAGCCCCTGTACTACAACTTATTTTTCTCGCATGAGAACGCATTCATCTCTGTATATATTTAGATCGCCTATAGAAATACCTGTAGAAATAAAATAAAATTTGCAATTGTTAATGAATTCAGACTGAAAACAATAGACACAAATTTCTTCTACTCAATATATGGAATGGTAAACATACAATAGAAACACATGCAATCATTCAACCACAATAAACACAATTTATTTTTCTTGTTGGGGAATCTAACTGGGAAAAAACCCTCCTCTATTTGTATTATATCATATGATAACAATGATTTATTACAATGACAACTTCAATCCTTGAAGATCAACTAACACTGGAATATTGATCTCCTCCTTCTCAATCTGCTCTGCCCAATACGTAGGAAAAATAGGCCTCCTACTCCTCCTATTTCCTTGCACAATTCCCGCTCCTAAAGAATAGGGAAGCTCCTATTTCCTTGCATAATTCCCAAGGAAATTATCTCGCCTACTACATGCAAACATTGTACACTCACTCGTATACAATAATGATTACATTATTCCTTTTCTCTCCAACTTCACTAGGCAATTCAAATTTCATGCATGAATAGGGCTATTTCTAATAAATTGATTAGTTAACTACAAGATCAGTGAGTTAACAATAGTTACAACTACCCAAGTGAACTCATACTGACTTTATTCTATACTAAAGCTAGATAAATGAGTTTCACTAAATATTACTCCACCAAATAGCTATATCTTAGCAACCAATTCATGCACAACTCTACTTCTTGCCCACAAACTCGATTTGACTAACTTAATTGAGTAATTTGGCCATGCCACTCATGCTTACTGCAACTCAAGTCATCTCGTTGAAGTGGAAATTTGAATTTATCCATTTTACTAAGGTAAAAGTCAAATGAAGCATTTTCTTGCTACAATTTAATACTCCCTCTTAGCAAGAAAAGGGTTTTAAACATCCCCAATATTGCTACCATGGAATGTGAACTCGCCTCTTAACAAAGCCTTTGTCAAGATGTATGCATCTTGATCCTCTGTAGGAATGTACCGTAACTTAACAATCCTCCTCTACACATAATCTCTCATGTGATGGTACATGATGTCTATGTGCTTGGATCTATTATGTAAAATGGATTTTCAAAGAGTTTTTTACAACTCTGATTGTCATGGTGGATTAATGTATCCTCCATCCCCTGATTGAAGAGACCAACCAAGATATTTCTCATCCAAATAGCCTCGTATGCTACTTGACTATCAACCATATACTTCGCCTCTACTGAGATGAGTGCTACAGATCTTTGTTTCCTGTTGTACTATGAAACTACCACTGACCCAACACTGAAAAATACTCTTGATGTGCTCTTCCTATCCGAGGGACTCCCTGCTCAATCTACATTTGTGAAGCCTTGGAGCTTCACTCCATCAATCTGCATGTACCATAAACTAGAATCTATTGTGCCTCTGAGGTATCTAAGAGACGGTTTTGTTTCTTTCTAGTGAAGCTAAGGCTCCATCATGAACTGACTAAGATTATTAAATCCAAAACAAATGTCGGGCCTTATGTTCACCAAGTACATCAAGGACCCCAACAATTGTCTGTCAATAGTGCTACTTACTGCCTCCATTGTAGAAGCATCCTCCTTCCTCCAGTCAGTACCTAGATGAGTATCCATGGGTTTGCAATCCTGCATATGAAATCTATGAAGGATTTCAAAGGTGTACTTCTACTGTCCAAAAAATATCTCTCCATCTCGTTGTCGCAACTCAAAGCCAATGAAGCAATGCATCAAACCCATATCCTTCATCTCGAACTATCTTGCAATTTCCTCCTTGCAAGAATGGGTCAACCTGTCATCTCCGGTCAATATCAAATCATCGACATGGAGAACTAAGATGAGCAGACTACCATCTATCATAATGTAGTAGAGATTGGCATCTTCTTCACTCTTAGTGAAGCCCAATCCATTAAGATAAGAATCTATGTGTGTACCAAGCATGAAGTGTGTGCTTGATACCATATAGGGCTCTCATGAGCCTACACAAATGTGTCTCCCTACTAAAGGTCTCAAACCCATTAGGATGTTGAATGTAGATCTCTTCCTCAACCACTCCATTGATGAAGGAAGTCTTAACATCCATTTGGTGGATACTACACCCAAACGGTGCTGCCAAAGCAAGTATGGTCCTGATATATGAGTATCTTGCCACAAGGGAAAACTTCTCCTCATAATCAATCCCCTCCACATGTGAGAAGCCTTTTGCCACAAATATGGACTTGTACTTCTCAACACTGGCATCGATTGCATGTTTCACCTTATACAACCACCAAAAACCAATAACAGATTTGCCCTTAGGTTTAGGCACAACCTCCCAAGCATCATTCTTCATGATGGAGTCATACTCCTCCACCATGGAATATACCCACATATACTGGGGAACTTCCTCTTGAAAAGAATATTGCTCATAAGAAATCAACTTTGACATTAGTGTCATATATCCTATATAGCTATCTGTTGATCTCCTCTATCTGTGAGAGGAACTGGGAGCTCTAACCTGCTCTTGAGCTTTCTGCACTAATATTTCAACCATCCTAGTCATCTTCCTACCTTCTTTGGAAGGCTCTATGTGATTGGGTGCCTCCACTCGGTCTTCTCTCTATGCCTCCACATGTGGATGCTCTACATCATCCTCTTGGAATGTCCTCTTGCCTTTATGCAATATTTGACTCTGTGGATCTAACTGGTATGCTAAACTCTCGCTCTAGAGAACTCCTCATGGTCTCCTCCTCATCAAATATCACATCCCTCATCATAAAATTTGTAGGAAAAATCATTTATGATGATAATATAATACATGTGCATTGCAGTTGAGACTGTGGAAAATGGTCCGCACACATCTAGGTGAACTCGCTCCAATATGGCTTAAGCTTTGTTATCTGAACCCTGGAAGGAGGATTTAACATATTTTCCAATAGTGCATCCCTTGCAGACATCATGTTGATAAAGGGTGCATTTTGGAAGTCCAATGGTGATCTAGTGCATTATTTTTGAAAGCTCCATGGTGTGTGTCCCATCCACTTATGCCAGAGCTTTCCCTCTGAGTCTGCTTTGCCCAATACTTAGGAAAAATAGGCCTCATGTTTCCTCCTATTTCCTTGCACAATTCTTGCTCTTAAAGAATATGAAAGCTCTTATTTCCTTATGAATTCGTGAGGAAATTAGCTCACCTAATACATGTAAACAGTGTACTCTCACCAGTATACAATAATCATTACATTATTTTCTTTCTTTCCAACTTCACTAGGTAATTCAAACTGCATGCATGACTACGGATATTTTTAGTAAATTGACTATTTAATTGAGAGATGTGTGAGTTAACAATGGTTACAAATACTCAACTGAACTCATAATGAATCTATTATAGACTAGAGCTCAGATAACTAATTTTCACTAAAAATAACTCCACTAGATAACTAGCTCTTAGCAATCAACTCATGTAGAACACTACTTTTCCCAAAAACTCAAATTGAATTACTTAACTAAGTGATTTGGTGATGTCACTCATACTAGTTGAGGCTTAAGTCATCCCTTTGAAGTGGAAATTCGAATTTCTCCATTTGACTAAAGAAAAATTAAAACGAAGCGTTTTCTTGCTAAAACTTGCCACCACACTTGTTCCTTTCCTCACACACCTTCAAATCCTCATAAACTGGAAGAAATATTAAATTCTTCCAAAAAAGGTTGTAGGTATTAAAACACAAACAAGAAGTTGTAGTAGACTGAAAATTTGATGCGGAGGAGAAATCTGCATTCCCAAAAAACATCAAGAGCTCTATAAATATATTGAGAAGCTCGGTCTTGTGAAGAGTTCAACATAGGACTACTTCATCTCTTTCCTAGCCATTGTTAGTTATAACAGAGTGGCGAAAGTTTTTTTTTCGACATACAACATTGCGTCAGGAGTTTCGTTCGGCTAAGGGATTCCAAGTATTAAAACGATAAGTAATTCATGTTATTGTTTCTTAGAAAAAGATATGCATATAACCCTTTTGTGTAGAAAGATAAAAATTCATTATAATTTCCTCAAAGAGAACAGTTAATGTTTTTGGAAAAAACTTTCATGAGTTACTAGGCATAGGGATGCACATAAAATAAGTTTACCTTATTGAAGGGTTTCTTTTAAATTCTCGTGCTAGCCATTTATAATTTTTGGAAATATTTTCCACGAATTCTCATGCATGAAGATTATGAATTGTGGGATTTTCTTTTGGAGAGGAATGAGTAGTTATGTTTAAAAATAATTACCCTATGTGTTTCCCTTTTGAAAATATAAGACATAGGTCTTTCTTGGAAAGAATAAGTAACATTAATAGTTATTATAATAGTTTTGTTGGAAAAGAACAAATGCACCTAAATAATAATAGTTTTCTCGGAAATAAATATGTGCACATAAATAATGACTACTGCATTAGTTCTTCGAAAAGAATATGTGTTGTGTTAGTTTTTCTCAAAAATAATATGTATTTGCATGCAAGAGTAGTAGTTATTGTGTTAGTTTTCTTTTGGAAAAGATCATGCATTTGCATGCAATATTGTGTTAGTATTATTTTGGAGAAAATTATGTATTTTCATGCAATATTGTGTTACCTTTATTTTAGAAAAGATTATGTATTTTCATGCGGGAATAATTGTTATGGTGTTAGCTTCCTTCAGAAAAAGAATACGTGTTTACATGTATCAAGATAATAAGTTGTTAGGCTAATTGGTTTGGAATTAGAATATGAATTCACATGCACAAAGATCATACCTAATATGTTGGTTTCCTTATGTTGATGGTGTTGGATGTAGACAATAGGGAATGGGGTCTTCCCGATATGAAGTCCCAATTAGACCTCACATTGTTTGGAATACGAGCCCCAAATGAATTATGATTGGTTGTCAAATCGGTGGTAACAAAGATGTGCCTTGGTTGAAATGAACACATAAGATGACATATGCATAGCTTTGGTGAGAAAAAGTGTGTGAACTTTGTGAGATATCAATTGCAACGTATAAAAGGTTCTTTCACACCAAAGGGAAAAGAGTGATCCCCTTGAAAGAAATTAATATTACTATCATAAGCAATACACACGAGCACATACAAAGAAACATTAACTAACCTGTAAAATAGTTCACGAGATAACAACGATCATGATAGCATAAGCAACACACATTCAACAAGATACATACTAAAGTAAATGAAATAGTTCATTAACATTAGCATAAATGAATTAACATACACCACAAACATATAAATAGTAGTATTACAACACTCACGATATATGCATGAAAGTGTGATGGCTTTGAGAGCTTCTTATCATTAAGTGAAAGTTTTGAGCATACAGCTACATTGATATGAAACTAACCCCAACAATGGAAAATGAAGCCATCAATTGCTTCTTCAAAGAATGATACTCTTCCTAGGCTAGACTAGAGAAGCCAAGGCTCCAAACCTTAGGTTCCAAGCCCCTTTGTTTGAGTTATGAGTGTTTATTTATAACAAGTGGGATGACTCTTCATCTCCCCTTGTGACTTTTGAGCTTCCCTCGTGACTCTTGGACTTCTTTTGTCTTTACTCTAACTAATGACTCTTCACATTCCACATTTAAGTCTTGAACTTCCACTTACATTTACACTTTATTATTTCTCAAATACAATAGGACAAAACTCCACATATAGGACAAAATTGGCTAGAGCCTAATAAGGAAAACATAATACATTAAACTTGAGTTTGAGGAAACAATATCTCAACAACTTCAACTTGTAATTTTGTAGTGACATATTGATGCCAAGATTTATATTATGCAACTATGTCCTCAAAATTTGAAATAAAGTTCAGTTGATATCTGACTATGGCCTCCATAGCATCTGAGTAAATGGTTTTAGAGCCATTGTGTGCCTCATTTTGTAATAACAGTTTCATATTATCTTTAGTAGGTCCAACTGTATACTTTCGCATGTTTTGTCTCATGATATCCAAGTATTCTTTTGTAGTGACCACCTTCAAATAGTCCAAGTATTATTCAATATTATTCCCTTGGGTTTATAATCCCTTGGGCTTTAGTATTAATCCCTTGGGTTTATTATTCCCTTTGGTTTATAATATCAATCTGTTAGGTTTACTAATGTAAGGTTTCACATTCCTAGGGTGAAATATCATTCATAGGGTTTATAATATTAATCCTGGGGTTTAATATAAATCGCTTGGGTTTATAATTATGGTGAACCATGGTCCTACGTTACATTAGAAAAAAGGTTTTCTCAATATGAAAATTAGTCATGGTCCAATGTTGCATTGTGATGAATATTTTCTTGATATGAAAATCAATCATGCTCAACCATTATCGACCATGGTCCAATGTCGCATTTTGACAAAGATTGTCTCAATATGGAAATGAGAAATGGTCAGCAATGGTCAACCATGTTTATTTTTTGGTTTATAATATTTATCTTAGGGTCTAGATACCTTGGGTTTATTATATTAATCCCTTTAGTATATAATACCTTGGGATTTTAGAATCAGTCCCTTGGGTTTATAATATAAATCCCTTAGGTTTATAAATCCAAGGGTTCATATTCGTAGGTTATAATATTATTCATAATGTTATAATATTAATCCTTAGGTTTAATATAAATCCCTAGGGTTTATAATCATTGTCAAATATGGTAAACCATAGTCCAGTGTCACATTGTGACAAAAATTGTCCCAATATGAAAATAAACCATGGTCGAGTGTCGCATTATCACAAATATTATCTCAATATGAAAAAAAACCATGGTCCAATGTCACATTGTCACAAAGATTGTCTCAATATGAAAATCAACCATGGTCAAACATGTTTATTTTAGGGTTTATAATATTTATCTTAGGATTTATATACCTTGAGTTTATGATATTAATCCTTTGGCTTTAATATTATTCCCTTGGGTTTTTATTATTAATCCCTAGGTTTTATAATATCAATTCCTTGGGTTTATTAATTTAAGAGTTCATATTCTTGGGGTATAACATTATTAATAAGGTTTATACTATTAACCCTAAGGTTTAATATAAATCCTTTGAGTTCATAATCGTGGTCATCCATAGTCAACCATGATCTAATGTCACATTGTGACAAAGATTTTCTGAATATGAAAATCAACCACTGTGAACCAATTTCCATTGTCACATTGTGACAAATATTGTATCAATATGAAAATCAACCATGGTCAACCATTTTCAACAATCGTTAACCATGGTCAATCATGGTCAACCATGGTCTAATGTCACATTGTGTGAAAGGTTGTGTCAATATGAAAATCAACCATGGTCAACCATGTTATTTTATCGTTTATAATATTTATCTTAGGGTTTATATACCTGCGGTCTATAATATTAATACCTTGGGTTTTAGTATTCCCATGAGGTTTTAGAATTAATACCTTAGGTTTATTAATCTAAGGGTTCATATTCTTAGGGTATAATATTATTCATAAGGTTTATAATATTAATCCTAGAGTTTAATATAAATCCCTTGGCTTTATAATCATGGCTAGCCATGTTCTAATGTCACATTATGACAAAGATTGTCTCAATATGAAAATCAACCATGGTCCAACGTTGCATTGTGACAAATATTGTCTGAATATGAAAATCAACCATGGTCAACTAGTGTCAACCATGGTCCAACGTTGCATTGTGACAAATATTGTCTCAATAAGAAAATCAACCATGTTTAACAATGGTCAACCATGGTCCAACGTCACATTGTGACAAATATTGTCTCAACATGAAAATAAACCATGGTAAACGATGGTCAACCATGTTTATTTTAGGGTTTATAATATTTATCTTAGGGTTTATATACCTTGGGTTTAGAATATTAATCTCCTAGGTTTAATATTATTACCTTGGGTTTATAATCTCTTTGGTTTTAATATTAATCCCTTGGGCTTATAATATCAATTCCTATAGTTTATTAATCTAAGGGTTCATATTCCCAGGGTATAATATTATTCATAGGGTTCATAATATTAATCATAGGATATAATGTAAATTTTTTGGGTTTATAATCATGGTCACCCATGGTCAACCATTGTCCAATGTCACATTGTGACAACGATTATCTCAATATGAAATTAACCATTGTCAACCATGGTATATCATGGTCAAACATCACATTATGACAAAGATTGCCTCAATATGAAAATCAACAATGGTTAACCACATTCAACCATGGTCCAATGTCACATTGTGACAAAGATTATCTCAATATTAAAATCAACCATTGTCAACCTTGGTCCAACGTCGCATTGTGATAAAGATTGTCTCAATATGAAAATCAACCATGGTAAACCATAGCCGACCATGTCTATTTTAGGGTTTATAGTATTTATCTTAGGTTTTATATACCTAGGGTTTATAATATTAATCCGTTGGGTTTAATATAATTCCCTTGTCTTTATAATCCCTTGGGTTCTTATTATTAATCGCATGGTTTTATTATTTCCTTGGGTTTATAATAGAAATCCATTGGGTTTATTAATCTAAGGGTTAATATTCCTAGGATGTAATATTATTAATAGGTTTTATATTATTAATCCGTGTGTTTAATATAAATCCCTTGGGTTTATAATCATGGTTAAAATATCAATATGAAAATCAATCCATGCTCAACCATGGTCAACCATGCTCGAACATTGTAACATCTCGAAACATTGTAAACATCCTGCTTGTAATTATTTTTTTTACTATAAGGATTTACAAAAAAAAACTGATGGTTGATTAAATATAATATATATATATATATATATATATATATATATAATATAGATATTTATTTATAAAATTTCCAGTTATTGACTATGGAATATTTTGTTAAGATTCTTTAAAAAAAAGGGAACCTAGCAATTTCCGAGAAGGGAAATTGGCCATCAGGCAGTTGTTGGGAGATAACCTTAACTGTCTCCCCCTAACTGAAAAACACTAAAAAGAAAAGAAGGTGAGGTAGGGAAAAACCGGGCTGGAAGGTCAGACGGTAAAGGAAGAGGATGCTAAGTCTGGTAGAGATCAGATAGCATATGCACCTGGTGTGCAAGCGCTTGCAGAGGTCGGGACCTTGCAAGATAGCTCGAGGGGAGATATTGTTGAGAAGGACTTATCTCATGGTTGAGTGGACAATTGACAGATAACGAGGTGGAAGCACTATCCGGAAACAGGTTATTGTTTTTCTGCAGAGATCAGGTAAGTAAACTATTATTTACTTTACTTAATGTTGAATATCTGAAAATGCCTACGTATTAAGGTATGTTTAATACTAGGAATTACTGAGTTTTCTATTCAGGATTTTCTGAAGAATCGTAATTCTCTGAGTAAAGAAAATAATATGGAAGTATTTACAGAAAAAAAAAAAAAAAAAAAAAAAAAAAAAAAAAAAAAAAAGAGTTAGAAATTCTTGATATTTCGAAGGAAATTGTGGTAGGATAAAGAATAGAACATACTCGAGTAGAGGCTCACGAGACTAGCGGAATGGTATTTCTGTAATAGCCAAAAGGGTAAGACAATTTAAATATTATTACTTTATACAGTCAACCTGAAGATTTAATACAAGATGATACACAAGTAAAGCATCGTTGTAAAAATGTCAATCTGCAAATACAATATTGAATGGAAAAGATAATGATAGCAAGGAGACAGGGTGAGACCGAACATACCGTAAGGGTTAATGCAGGTAAATTTAACAACCCTGACTCGCGGAGGCTGAGCGCCGCTCGACTCCTTAAATTTTTCAGAGCGTTGAGTTAATTGGCCTTACCAGCTCATCACTGACGGGCTAATACCCTATGGGCAGTAGTGATCATAGTAAATCGTGCTGGGTAGCAGAGACCCTTATTTGGCATAATAATAAACTAAATTCTAAAGAATTTGAAAACACGGAGATCTATTCTTGTATAAATAATTTCTTCATTCAAAATACATATATAACCGAAGCTAAGTCGCACCATGGATTTGTGGTGACAATCCCGAAAGGGAAGAAAATAAAGAAGGAAATGATTTCACCCTTAAAAGAAAACGACTACAAGCCAATGAATTAACAAATCCCAACCTTCTTAGATTAAATACAAACTTACTATTAGACAAACCTAACCGGAAGGTAATATTATAAAAAACATAAACTTCGATGAGGAAGTGGCGGTGGTCGTTTAACCACTTATAAATAAACAAATTTACTGTGCATGCGAATTACAAAATAACAATGAAAACAAGAAGATTAACCCTATCCATGACCTGTAGAATCATTACGCATGTATTCTTCCCAATTTCATTCTCTGTTTAAACAGTCAAGAAGTGAAGCAACAATTGCATGCACAGAGACTTAAAACATTTTGATAAAAAATTAATATCGAACCATAGCTGAGCTAATTAAACAAATACCAATTCCAACTGAGTTCAATCTCCACAAATTCTAACCCTAGACAACAATAATATGGTAATAATAGAGCCAGCACCAGCATAACAAAAATACATTCGGGTATGGAAAACTATTAAATTCTTCAACCAACCAAACCGACAATATGTCGAAGCGCAGTTTCATTACAACTTATACAACATGGGAAGTTACTATCAGCGTCTTATAATAGGACAGCCGAGAGCCCCAGTTTTGTTCCAGGAGAAATAAATAACAAAAGAGACAATGCTCTTAATACTCAGAACCATGCCTATAAATAGGAATATAGTAACCTCTGTCGGTGCAAAGCCATTCTTGCAAAACGCTTACCTGGAAAGAGGTGAACAACTCGTCAGCATATGGAATGGGTACTCGGATATCCTTGCATCTTCTCCGTTCCTACAAGATGCATGCCAAGATTAGCACAGTGAAAACCAAGAACAACCGTTAAATGTTGAAATAGACATGAATAGGAACAGAAAACATACAATCACCTGGTGAAGGTAAAGTTAAACAAAGTTTAGACGCATGTGTCGCATCGTGCCACCAGAGTCCTAGCCCGGCCACCGAATAGAGTGTGGGAGCAGAGAAGACGCTGCGGAGCAGAGCAAACGCAAAAGGCCGAGACCAAATGAACCCTTTCCCTTTGAAATGGCAGGGTTATACCCTCCTCAATGCAAATGGACGGTTAGATCGACAACACCATCTCTCCACCGTCAATAAACTGGAGTAATACCAAGGCTGCGAATTCCAGAGATTTCCCTGCCATGCCACATTAAAGCGGACAGGAAGTGTTTAATGCAGTATGGTGAAGTTCGATGAAAAATCGGATATCCATACAATGTGACAAGCAGAAGGACGGCACGGAACAATAAAATAATAAACCCAATGAATCCGCACAGCCAAGTAAACGTTACGGAGCAAGAGCATTAAAAACTGGATTAAAAGTATGTGACAGTCCAAAAATGGATGTGCCTCGAATATAGGACGAACTGTGTACTCGCGCCACGGTTGACACATCAGCTATACAGCTGGATGGGTCGTCGACCTGTGGGGTGGTAAAACAATTAATTAACATTTTCATATTGCCCCAATGTTACTATATGAATATAAAATATATATATATATATATATATATATATATATGGAGAGGAATCGTTACAAAGTGGTAACAGAGCGAAAGTTTCCATACTGTGTGACCTCTGAGAATAATTGAGCAGATAGGAATGTCTTAAAAAAAAAAAAAAACAAAAACAAAACAAAATTTTTGTTCTGTCACAGTCGCCATTCATGTATAATTGAAATGAAAAGTTAATATTGTTGACTACCCTGTTGGTTCTGTTTCATGTTAAACTCAGGACAGCAAAGGAGAGGCAACAGGGATTAAGTATGCAAAGAGCTGGCAGTGCCCCGCATAGATCTACAGTGGGTCAAGGACCTGTACTAAATCCTGGGGATAACAAAGAACTGTGGGTACAACTCGGGGAGGAGACACGTAGCACAAACTTGGCAATATTAGAGATTGTACAAGAATTGAAGAATTAAATGGCGCGTTTACGAGAAGATAATGCCCATCTAACATTGGAACAAGAAAGAATTTTAAAAGGTCTATCTGACAAACAGAACCCGCCCCTAGCTAATCCCAGTATAGAGTAGCAGAGGATGTCAGAAGAACAAATCCATCACATAGAATCTGAGAGATCAGAAGAGAGGGAGGAATAGTCTAATAATGCATCTGAATAGCAGACCTTGAAATGACAACGAATAGAGTTGCAAGGGGAATTTCGAAAAATTAAACCTCCGTATTTTGACGGGGAACAAGAGGAAGCGGCTGAAGCATGGTTAATAAACATGAATAAATATTTTCAGCTGTATGAATATGATCATAATCTGAAGGCACGATTGGCTATCTTCCAGTTACAAGGGAAGGCGACCCTATGGTGGGAGGAAGTTAAAATCATAAAGGGAGTGGGCGAACAGACCATAACTTGGGAAAATTTTCAGAAATATTTTAAAGAAATAAATTTAACTAAACGTTTCTATGATGAGAAGGCAAAGGAGTTTCACGACTTGCGACTGGGACAGCAGACTATGGACGAATTTATTACCTGGTTTACTTCCCTGCTTCGTTATGTGCCTTATATTAGAGAAGAAAAATCTAAGGTGCAAAGATTTGTTAGTAGTTTACCCTTGTACATACGAGAAAGGATTGAGTTTGACAATCCTAGGACCGTGGATGAAGCCATTCGCAAGGCCAGAATCTGCTACCAGCAGAATAAATAGAAAGGAGAAGCCCCGAATAAGAGATGGAATGAGAAAAGAGGTAACAAGGTAGTTGGGGCCAGTAAAGGAAATCGCAGCGGAGGAAGTAAGGGGATTAACAAGGGACAGAACAGCAAAACTATGCAGAGAAGTTCGTTTAAATCTAAACCAGCTAGCGAATCTAGAATGAATGAACAGCCTACCAGATTGGAGGGTGAAGGGGCAGCTCGACCCCGAGTACAATGTTGGGGTTGTGGAGGACCTCACTATGTCAAAAACTGTCCGCAACGAAAGGGAAATGAGCAGGTGTCCCAAATCCATGAAGCATCAATAGTTGGTGATGTGGGGCGTAGCATGCCAAGGATAAACGCAGCCCTAGATGATCGTCAAGTAGAATATCAGCCGATCATGGTGGAATTCGAAGGTAAAATTTCAAACCTTTCTGTAGCTATTTTAATAGATCCAGGAGCTACCTTAAGTTTCGTTAGTCCAAAGGTAGTAAAATACTGTAAATTACAGCCTATTAAATTTAAGAATTCATGGCTAGTACAGCTAGCTACAGGGGCCAAGAGGCGAGTACTGGAAAAAATTAATAATTGCCCTTTAACAATAGAGGAACAGCAAATAGTAGCAGATTTTAATGTGCTTCCTTTGGGTTCATACGATGTGTTGATCGGTATGGACTAGCTGGAAAAGCACTGGTCTTTAATAAATTGAAAAACAAAGACCATTAATTATAAGAACAAATTTGGAGAGAGGCAAGAGATACAAGGAATCAAGCAACCTGTGCAGATTTGGCCAATAACAGCATCCCAGTTAGCAAAATGCCTAAGGAAAGGTTGCCAAATTTATGCTATCCAAGTGGACTATGCTGATTCAAAGAATAAAACAGCCACCCTAGACAACATCCCGGTGATACGAGAGTTTGTGGATGTATTCCCAGAAGAGATCCCCGGACTGCCACCTAAGAGAGATATGGACTTTACCATTGAATTAATACCAGGGGCAGCACCGGTATCATGAGCACCTTATAGAATCAGCGTACCTGAGCTAATAGAATTAAAGGTGCAATTACAAGAATTATTAGACAAGCATTATATTCGCCCTAGTGTGTCTCCATGGGGAGCCCCAGTGCTATTTGTTAAGAAAAAGGACGGAACTCTACGAATGTGTATAGATTATCGTCAGCTGAATAAGCTGACGATCAAGAATAAATATCATCTGCCCCGAATCGATGAACTTTTTGATCAAGTAAACGGTGCAACGGTGTTTTCCAAGATTGATTTGCGCTCAGGCTACCACCAAATCAGGATTAGGGAAGAAGACATCGCTAAAACAGCTTTCAAAACAAGGTACGGGCACTACGAGTTTGTGGTGCTACCTTTTGGGTTAACCAATGCCCCTGCCACTTTCATGTGTTTAATGAACAGTGTGTTTCACCAATTCTTGGACAAATTTGTGTTGATATTCATCGATGACATATTGATATACTCTCGTTCTATGGAAGAGCACAAAGAACACCTTAAGCAGGTACTACAAACCCTCCGAGAACACCAGCTATATGGCAAGTTCAGCAAGTGCGATTTCTTCAAGGAAGAAATACAATATTTGGGCCATATAATCACCAAAAGGGGGATTGCAGTAGATCCTGAAAAGATAAGGACCATCATGGAATGGCCCATGCCAAAGGACGTAGAGGATATAAGATCCTTTACGGGATTAGCTGGCTATTACCGACGATTTGTGGAAGGTTTTTCAAGAATAGCATACCCTATCACCTCCTTACAGAAAAAAGGAAGGGCATTCAAATGGACCCTGGAATGTCAAAAAGGCTTTGAGAAACTTAAGCATCTGCTCACCACAGCACCCATCCTGAGCATAGCTGACCCTAATAAAGATTACATGGTGTGCACTGATGCAAGCAAGGAAGGGGTGGGAGGTGCGTTAATGCAGGAAGGGAAAGTGATTGCTTATGAATCAAGAAAGTTAAAGGAACACGAGGAAAAGTACTCCGCTTATGACTTAGATTTAACGGTCATCATACACGCACTGAAGATGTGGCGACATTATCTCATGGGGAGGAAATTTTTGTTACTGACAGATCATCACAGTCTGACCAGTTATTTCAGCCAGCCCGCATTGAATGCAATACAAGCACGCTAGGCAGATTTCCTAAGTGGGTTTAACTTTGATATTAAAGATTTGAAAGGGAAAGAAAACCGGGTGGCCGATTCTTTAAGTCGGAAGGTACAATGTTTGTATGAAATCTCCTCCAGTGAGTGGAAAAATCCTTTCAAGGAAATGATAAAAAGGGTAGCAGAACAGGACGTTGAATATCAGCAAATAAAACAACAAGTACAACAACCTACCAGCAAAAGAAATCAGCAAGAATATGAAATAGATAATGAAGGAATGTTGCTTTATAAAAAGAGACTGTATGTACCTGATCAAAACAGTCTTAAAAATCTAATTTTAGATGAATTACACACCAGCCATTATGCTGGGCACCCAAGGTATCAAAAGATGATCACTGTGCTACGAAAAGAATACCAATGGCCTGGGATAAAAAGGAATGTAGCTGAATATTTAGCGCGGTGTTTAGAATATCAGCAAATTAAAGCAGAGCATCAACACCCAGCAGGGTTACTACAACCCTTATCTATTCCGCAATGGAAATGGGAAACCATTTCTATGGATTTCATAACCAGCCTGCCTAGGACAAAGAAGAATAATGATTCTATTATGGTGGTGGTTGATAAATTGAGTAAAGCAGCCCATTTTATACCTGTGCAATCCACATACATGGCTGTGCAAATTGCCCACATTTTTATACGAAATGTGTTCAAACTGCATGGACTTCCGAGAACAATAATTTCTGATCGTGACGTGAAGTTCACATCAGCTTTTTGGAGAACTTTATTCGCAGAATTGGGGACACATCTGAACTTCAGTACAGCTTACCAACCCCAGACCGACGGTCAAACAGAATGAGTGAATCAAGTGGTAGAAGACATGTTAAGGGCTTATGTAATGCAAAAACCAACGCAATGGGAGGAGTACTTACACTTGGTTGAATTTGCATATAATAACGGATATCACACTTCATTACGAATGAGTCCCTTTGAGGTCCTATATGGGCGGAAATGCCGGACACCCTCCAGCTGGAGTGGACCTGAAGACAAATTAAGACTAGGACCAGAGATGCTCAAAGAGATGGAGGATATGGTGAAAAGGGTACGCGTAAATCTAAAAGCTGCACAAGATAGACAAAAAAAAATTGATGATCGAAAGAGAAGATTTAAGGAGTACCAGGTTGGTGACCACGTGTATGTAAGAATTCAGGTTAAGAAAAGTACATTACAGTGGAGCGGATGTGCTAAGTTGGCACCTCGGTATTATGGACCATTCCAGATTTTGGCAAGGATAGGGCCAGTGGCTTACCAGCTCGCCCTGCCAAGCCATATACAGATCCATAATGTTTTCCATGTCTCGGTATTAAAAAATACATGTATGATCCTAAACATGTGATCCGTTGGCAGGACATTCAGGTAAGAATTAATCTAGATTGACCAAATTAAAAGTTATGATAAAAGAAAAAACTAATTAAAATATTACTGGTTGCAGGTAGAACCGGAAGGAGAAGTCTTGGTCAAGCCACTGAGCATCCTAGACCGGAGAGAAGTGCAGCTGTGGAAGCGAGTTATTACCCAAATTAAAGTGCAGTGGCAGCACTTTGGGCCTGATGAGGCCACTTGGGAGGATGAAGAGCTTGTTAAAAAGGCTTATCCAGGATTGTTCATAATAGAAGGACATCGGGACGATGTCCAATCTTAGGAGGGGGAGATGTAACATCCTAAAACATTGTAAACATCCTGCTGTAATTATTTTTTTTTACTATAAGTATTTACAAAAAAAAAAATTGATGGTTGATTAAATAAAAAATATATATATATTTATAAAATTTCCAGTTATTGACTATGGAATATTTTGTTAAGGTTATTTAAAAAAAGGGAACCTGGCAATTTCCGAGAAGGGAAATTGGCCATCACGCAGTTGTTGGGAGATAACCCTAACTGCCTCCCCCTAACTGAAAAACACCAAAAATAAAAGAAGGTGAGGTAGGGAAAAACCGGGATGGAAGGTCAGATGGCAAAGGAAGAGGATCTAAGTCTGGTAGAGATCAGATAGCATATGCACCTGGTGTGCAAGCGCTTGCAGAGGTAGGGAGCTTGCAAGATAGCTCGGGGGGAGATATTGTCGAGAAGGACTTATCTCATGGTTGGGTGGACAATTGACAGATAACGAGGTGGAAGCACTATCCGAAAACAGGTTACTGTTTTTCCCGCAAAGATCAGGTAAGTAAACTATTATTTACTTTACTTAATGTTGAATATCTGAAAATGCCTATGTATTAAGGTATGTGTAATACTAGGAATTACTGAGTTTTTTGTTCAGGATTTTCTGAAGAATCGTAATTCTCTGAGTAAAGAAAATAATATGGAAGTATTTACAAAAAAAAAAAGAGTTAGAAATTCTTGATATTTCGAAGGAAATTGTGGTAGGATAAAGAACAGAACAAACTCGAGTAGAGGCTCACGAGACTAGTGGAATGGTATTCCTGTAATAGCCAAAAGGGTAAGACAATTTAAAGATTATTACTTTATACAGTCAACCTGGAGATTTAATACAAGATGACACACAAGTTAAGCATCGTTGTAAAAATGTCAATCTACCAATACATTATTGAATGGAAAAGATAATGATAGCAAGGAGACAAGGTAAGACCGAACATACCGTAAGGGTTAATGCAGGTAAATTTAACAACCCTAACTCGCGAAGGCTGAGCGCCACTCGACTCCTTAAATTTTTCAGAGCCTTGAGTTAATTGGCCTTACCAGCTCATCGCTGACGGGCTAATACCCTATGGGCAGTAGCGACCATAGTAAATCGTGTTGGGTAGCAGAGACCCTTATTTGGCATAATAATAAACTAAATTCTAAATAATTTGAAAACACAGAGATCTATTCCTGTATAAATAATTTCTTCATTCAAAATACATATATAACCGAAGCTAAGTCGCACCATGGATTCATGGTGACAATCTCGAAAGGGAAGAAAATAAAGAAGGAAATGATTTCACCCTTAAAAGAAAACGACTGCGAGCCAATGAATTAACAGATCCAAACCTTCTTAGATTAAATACAAACTTACTATCGGAAAAACCTTTATAACCGGAAGGTAATATTATAAAAGCTAGAAACTTCGACAAGGAAGTGGCGGTGGTCGTTTAACCACTTATAAATAAACAAATTTACTGTGCATGCGAATTACAAAATAGTAATGAAAACT
Organism: Pinus taeda; assembly: GCA_000404065.3. Taxonomy (NCBI): domain Eukaryota; kingdom Viridiplantae; phylum Streptophyta; class Pinopsida; order Pinales; family Pinaceae; genus Pinus; species Pinus taeda. The sequence goes on along the minus strand of APFE030900235.1, from coordinate 3,614 downwards.
AGAAGATTAACCCTATCCATGACTTGTAGAATCATTACGCATGTATTCTTTCCAATTTCATTCTCTGTTTAAACAGTCAAGAAGTGAAGCAACAATTGCATGCACAGAGACTTAAAACATTTTGATATAAAACTAATATCGAACCATAGCTGAGCTAATTAAAAAAATACCAGTTCCAACTGAGTTCAATCTCCACAAAATCTAACCCTAGACAACAATAATATGGTAATAATAGAGCCAGCACCAGCATAACAAAAATACATTCGGGTATGGCAAACTATTAAATTCTTCAACCAACCAAATCGACAATATGTCAAAGCGCAGTTTCATTACAACTTATACAACATGGGAAGTTACTATCGGCGTCTTATAATAGGACAGCCGAGAGCCCCAGTTTTGTTCCAGGAGAAATAAATAAAAAAAGAGACAATTCTCTTAATACTCAGAACCACGCCTGTAAACAGGAATATAGTAACCTCCGTCGATGCAAAGCCATTCTTGCAGAACGCTTACCCTGAAAGAGGTGAACGACTCATCGGCATATGGAATGGGTACTCGGATATCCTTGCATCTTCTTCGTTCCTACAGGATGCATGCCAAGATTAGCACAGTGAAAACCAAGAACAACCGTTAAATGTTGAAACAGACATGAATAGGAACAGAAAACATACAATCACCTGGTGAAGATAAAGTTAAACAAAGGTTAGACGCCTGTGCCGCATCGTGCCACCAGAGTCCTAGCCCAGCCACCGAATAGAGTGTGGGAGCAGAGAAGACGCTGCGGAGTAGAGCAAACGCCAAAGGCCGTGATCAAATGGACCCTTTCCCTTTTCAATGGAGGGGTTATACCCTCCTCAATGCAAATGGATGGTTGGATCGACAACACCATCTCTCCACCGTCGATAAACTGGAGTAATCCCAAGGCTGCGGATTCCAGAGATTTCCCTGCCATGCCACATTAAAGCGGACAGGCAGTGTTTAATGCAGTATGGTGAAGTTCGATGAAAAATCGGATATCCATACAATGTGACAAGCAGAAGGACGGCGCGAAACAATAATATAATAAACCCAATGAATCCGCACAACCAAGTAAATGTTATGGAGCAAGAGCATTAAAAACCGGATTAAAATTATGTGACAGTCCAAAAAAGGATGTGCCTCGAAGATAGGACGAACTGTGTACTCACGCCACGGTTGACACATGAGCTATACAGCTGGATGGGTCGTCGACCTGTGGGGCGGTAAAATAATTAATTAACATTTTCATATTGCCCCAATGTTACTATATGAGAATCAACCATGGTCAACCATGGTCCAATGTTCCATTGTGACAAACATGGTCTCAATATGAAAATCAACCATGGTAAACCATGGTCAAGCATGTTTATTTTAGGGTTTCCAGTATTTATCTTAAGGTTTATGTACCGAGGATTTATAACATTAATCCCTTGGGTTCAACATTTTTCCCTTGGGTTTATAATCCCTTGAGCTTTTAGTATTAATCCCTTGGTTTTATTATTCCCTTGGGTTTATAATATCAATCCATTGGGTTTATTAATCTAAGGGTTCATATTCCTAGGGTATAATATTATTCACATGTCTTAGTTTGTAGGTTTCTGTGGAGTGGTTTTTGAGAAGCTGAATTCGAATGATCCACAGTGTTTTCCATTCTTTTGTCGACGTTTTGAGCCTATACCAAGACTCATCATCAGGACTTGATATACAGAGAGGAGAAAAGTGAGAAATAAATAAGGTTAAGGAGGGTTATGAGTATAAGCCGGCCTCCTTTTTTGTTTAATCATATTTACTTTATTTATTTAATATTAATGTCTTTATGTTATTATTTATCTATTATCGTATTATTGTTTTTCTTTTGTTATTAATGTTTATATACTATGAGATATAATTGTTATTTGCTTATTATTTATTGTTGTATTAATTCTTTATAGTTTATATTAGTCTCTATATATTTTTTTGAAATCAATTTAGAGTTTTACTATATGTATTGTAGATGTACTTATTTATTTATTTTATTTTTGTATTTTTATAATTGTATAATCATATTTAAAATTATTTTTATTTGTATTAATTTAAGAGTATATTTCATTTTTATTTTGTCTGATTCTTATAATTGTATTAATTTATTATCATAATTGAATTAATTTTCATGGTATTATTATTATTTTCCATGTTAAATATATCATGCTTTTATTATTAATTTCTACTACTAACTCCATGATATACATATTTGTTTGAAAGTTTTTATGTTGATATAATTGTTATCTATTTATGCTATTATTCTTATTCTTTACTGTTTATTAATTAATTGGTTATATATTTGGATATATATGTATTTATTTGATTTGTATTAATTTATTTTATTTCTTATTATATTTAATCTGCATATATTGAAATCAATTTATAATATATGTATCTATATGTTTTTATTTAATATTATTATATACAATTTTTATAATTGTTATAATTTTATTTAATTTTTATGTTTATCTATTAAATTAATTTAAGTGTCTATATCTCATTATTTTATTTATTTGATTCTTATAATTGTATTAATCTTATTTTCATAATTTTATTGATTTATTATATTAAGTTAATATGAATTCGGTAATGATTATTAGTTAATGATTTACTTTATCATATATATATAATTTATCTTTATTATTTCATTATATTATTATAATAGTATTAATTGTATTATATTAACTTAATTAATTAATTAAATTATTTTTATTATTATTATTATTTATTTTTATTTTTATTAAAATATGAGATTTATATTGTTGTATTTAAATAATATAATTCTATTTCAAAGGTTTGTAAGGGCTTTTAGGTTAAGGGCGAAGGTCTGATTTTTATTAAGCAGCTTAATATTATTGTTTATTGAGGAACCAACTAGATGTAAGGGTTAGAATTCTTATAGACATATGGAGATAGGATGGGTTAGGGGAAAGCATGATAGGGAAAGAAGAGGGGAGGAAGGGGGATAGAAGATGGGGGGGAAGGGGAGGAAGGGGAGGGAAAGTTTATTCAATGGGGGAGAGCAGAGGATTCCGGTTTTTACTTATTTCCAAGCCTCCATCTCTATTAAGGTTTCGAGGGTGTTTAATGATCTCAATGGCCTCACGCACTTTACGCTTGAAATGGTGTTTTTCATTTGCAATAACCTTAGTGTCCTCAAGGCATATATGATGGTTTGTTTTACCAACATGTTTAGCTAAAGCTGAAGAGCGAGTTCTTTCTTTACAGATGTCAGCACTATGTTCCTTGAGCCTAATCTTTACAGACCTGCCACTTTCTCCTATATATTGTTCTCCACAAGAGCACTTGATGATATACACACCTTTTTGCTGCAACTGCTCTTGGTTGTCCTTAACTGATCTCATTCTTTGCTTGATGGTTGATAAGGGTTTGAATGAAGTTTTGACATCTTTCTTTTTGAGAACTTTGGCTAGCTTGTCAGTGACACCTTGAATGTATGGGAGGTAGGCATTAGAAGTCATGGGGTTAATTGATTTGTTTGTATTGTTTCCAGACTTGGCTTTTTGAATGACTTTGAGGATGCTCTTGTTATTGTATCCCAGGTTGGCAAAAGT